>LPNX011225896.1:145533-159779 GCA_001517045.1 Pseudotsuga menziesii | reverse complement strand
ATATATATATATATATATTTCAGCCAAGGATGTACCAGATGAAGTTGTAGCTATTCTAATATAGTGTGTACAATAAATATTATATCTGGCTTTCTATCATAAAAAATACATCTATTTTTAGTCAACCAAATTTGCTAGGCCATCAGAGGAGGGAGATATTTTATTTATTTATTTTTCGTCCTGAACCAAGATTCTACATTCGACATATATGTTGTCTCCTTCTAGATAACGGGGAAATTGAGTTTGGAACTAAGATAGAGTAATACCTGTCGGGTAAAACAACATTCAACAAAAATGTGATCTAGCGATTCTGTAGTTGTTCTGCATAAACAACACTAGTGTGGGCCAATCCATCCTTTTTTGTTCAAATTATCCCATGTCTGTATGTGATTGGATAAGCATAACTAGTTAAAACAGATAACTTTCAGTGGTATATTATATTTCCATATCCAGATGAGAGCTTAGATAGGTCGAGAATCTACAGACACATTAGTGATCAAATCATATGCCATATTTGCCTTAACTATTCCATTCCTTTTGTTGAACATCTAGACCAATGTATCCGGTCCAGTACCAATACGAATGCTTCCATGTTGAATCCCCATAATATAATGAGTCCATAAGTCCTTCCAATGAATGCCCAAAGCAATATCATCTGCCGAGAGCCAGTAGTCATGTGAGCCAGAGTCCCAGTTGCAAGCATCCGAGAGATGTGAAATGCCATAGTCCTCCAGGTAAAGTCTAAGGTCCTCGGGTAGGATGTAATATGAGGAGAGTCCAACAATAGGGTCAATGCCTATTTTTATAGCTTTTCCATTTCTAGTTTTCTAGCCCATACATCTGGTGATCTAAGAGATAGACCTGATAAAACCATTCCACATATAAGATGTTCCTTGTACCATGAAAGAGTGTTGACAGAGCCACACATCTATAGTCTTGTTTTTGAGGTATTTATGCTTAACTAAATGTGACCAGATACCATCACCATTAAGTGCTAACCATAGGATTTTCATGCGAAGAGACAAGCTGAACCATTCAAGGTTCTTAACACTCCAACCGCCCAGATCATATGGTCTAGAGATTGGGTGCCAATCAACCAAGTGGTATTTATGGTTCCCAGTAGTGTTCCCCCACAAGAAGTTGAATATACAACGACGGAGGTAAGTTAAAATAGTTCTTGGAATTCGAGCCAATGAAAGCCAGTATACTGTCATACCCGTCAAAATAGAATTTACCAAAATAAGTCTGCCACCTAGTGATAGAAGTCTATATGTCCAATTGCTTAACTTCTTCTCAAACTTCTTAATGAACCATCTCCAGTCATTAACACTATAACCCAACGGTTTGAGATAGAAACCCAGGTATTTGAATCCATTGGTAAGGGGCTCCATTTTTAATGGCAGCAATGAAAGAATCTTGGTTCTGATAGTCTCATCAACATCATTATACAGAAAGGAGGATTTGGCCTCACTGATTTCCATGCCTGTGGCGTTGCAAAAGGTATCAAGCAATTCCTCGTAGTTTTGTTACTCCTCAATAGTGCCAATACCAAACAAAATAACATCATAAACAAATAATAGGTGGGTGAGATATAAGCTTTGTGATACTTTGATTCCAGAAATAGCCCCCCTACATTGAGCATTAGTGATCAATAAAATTAATCTTTCAATGATAAGAATAAAGAGGAGTGGTGATAGGGGGCATCCTTGTCTGATGCCCCTTGTGACTGGGAAAAATCTAGAAGGAATCCAATTGATGAGCACAACGAAGTTGGAATATTATACACAGCCCATTACCTAGTTGACAAATATACCAGGCACCCATATCTGTAGAAGGACCAACCTAAGGAAAGACCAGTTGACCCTGTCAAAAGCTTTCACAAGGTCTAGTTTAAGGACCAGAATTTTCTGCTTTTCCACTTTGATGGAATGTAGAATTTATTTTACAATACCAACAGGCTCAATTATCTGTCTATTATTTAAAAACCCAAACTAATTTTTGGAAATAGCCTTATCCAGAATGAATTTTAATATGATTACAGCCATCTTAGAAATAGTTTTGTAGATCAGATTGCACAATGAGATGGGTATGTACTCAGCAAAGGAGGTTGGCTTATCACACTTAGGGATGAGTGTTATAAGCGTTGCATCAAGTGCACCAATAACCCTGCCCTCAGCCTTAGATTGTTCCATAGCATTTAGTATATCTCGCCCAACCATATCAAATAAGTGGAGGTAGAATTCCATCGGCCAACCATCTGGACCAGGGCTCTTGTCTTTTTTAAAACCCCTGAGTACACTTTCCATTTCCAAGACTGTAAAATCAACCACCAAGAACTCTTTATCCTCCTCTTGTACAAAGGATGGAAAAATTCTAATTACATTAAGTTGAGCCACAATATTTGTACTTCCATCATCAGTGAATAGATTAGAGAAATGATGTACACCCAATGCCTTTAGTTTTGATTCGTCCTCAATGAAATCATCATTCTGGTCCTTTAGTGCCCAAATGGTTTTAGAGTTTCTCCTGGTTGAAGCATAGGAATGGAAGAATTTGGTATTGGCATCTCCTTCATTAATCCAATCCACTCTACTTTCGAGCTTCCAAGTAAGAATTTGTTGTGAAAGTAAGGATTCCTTCATTGATTTTAAATTAGAGAGATGTGAGGTACCCTAGGCTGAGAGAATACCAGAGGGCTGAGAGGAGAGGAGATCAATTATAGCAGATTTTAACTCCCTGACCTCCTTTGTTTTGGTGCTAATCTTCCTTTTTTCCCAGTCCTTAACCATGTCTTTGAGTCTTTGAAGTTTCAAGGATAAGGTAGACATTGGTCCCGAGCAGGGTACATGAGAGATCCAAGAGGTGGAGACAAGGTCACAAAAATATTCTTCCAAGAGCCAAGATCTATTGAATTTGTAAGGATAAAGATGACATGAAGGCCGGATGCACCACTCTAGACAAACACGATAATGATCAGAAATCTCAGAGGGTTGATTCCAGGAGTTATAGTTTCCAAGCATAGGAATAAGATGTATGGATGCTAGGAATATGTCTAGTCTTTTGCTAACACCCTTAGAGCCCATCCTTCCATTTCTCCAAGTAGGGCCTGATGTGATAGAAGCCAGATCAACCATGTTCATAGAGTCCAAGAGGTGAGAAAAGTAATGTGCCCTTTGGTCCAAACTAGCTTTTTCACCCCAAACTTATAAGTCAGAAAGGGTAAAGTTTAGGTCTCCCACAAGAATAAGATTAGGATAATTGAAAATACACCCAGCCACAACACAATCCCCAAAAATAGTTTTGTTGGAGTATGGTCCATAGCAATTGACAATAGAGAAAGTCGAGTCAAGGCCTTTGAATCTGACAATAGAGAAAGTCGAGTCAAGGCCTTTGAATCTAGCATTAATGAGGATGCCAACAAAGGAGTGAAAGGCGTTACAATGAGTGATATGAAGGTTCCAGCTTGTGAGGAGTCCCCCAGAGAGGCCTTGGGAGTCAAGAGCACAAAATTCCAGGATTAAGTTTAGGAAATAGTCGAAGGGTAGAAATACGGTCACACATCATTTCTTGTAACATGATTAAGTCAGGATTAAGTGAGGTGAACAGTGTTCTAAGGGATTTTTGTTTGGTAAGCCCCCCAAACCCATGGATATTCATGGAGACAATCATCATGGGTCAACCTAGTTAACATGTGATTGTGATCTAAGTACCTGGGAAGGTGAATGTGCTCTAGCAGCAGCTTTGATACAGGCTGAGAGAGGAGTATAGAGTCTAGAGGGTCTAGTCTCCTCTAAGGGGACCAAAGGCGGATTGCTTTTCTTGGCTTTCCGAATAGTAACATTCTCAAACCTGATAGAATATAGAGGTGATGGAGGGAGAAAGAGGTGGATTATCAGAGAAAATAGCTAGTGACTTGAGAAGAGTAGTATATGAGAAAGATGGAGTAGTCAAAGGGCTACTGGGAGAAACAATAATAGGAGGGGAGGTGTTTCTTTGTAGGTGAGGGAAGTCTTCCAAAGTGTAGGGTGGAGGAGTAACATAATATGTTAGGATAGGTGAAGTTACCAAAGCTGGAGGGTTTGATGACAAAGAAGGCTTAGATCTAGTAGTAGATTGCACTATAGTCTCAATATCTTGAATATATTAAAGCTCACCCTTGGTGAGGTCACCAAAAGAAGTGGGAGAAATAGATTCATAAGGACCGGTAGGTGTCAGTGAACCAGAAGTATCGATAGGGGGTGAAGTCTCCATTGGTGATCAGGGAGAAGCCAAGACTAGAGGGGAGTTAGCCAGAGAGAAATCAGGAGAACTCTCAGAATCAGTGAAGCCCATCTTGAGGGGATGACCTTGAAGTAATGAGGAACAATTTTTCCTCAAGTGTCTTGTCTTGTGACAATAGTTGCAACAAAATGGCATATTTAGGTAATCGAGTCTTTGAGTAATGATCGAGCTGTTGCAAACAATATCAATCTCAAGAAGAATCCCTTTCGAAACATCAAGTTCGACTAGTACTTTGGCAGTATGTTTATCAAAGATGAGATGAAAATCTTTTTCTAATGATACAAACCTCCCAATAGTATTGGAAATGCCAGTGAGGATCTCCTTATTCCATAGGGGGAAGGGAAAGGCAGGCATTAATACCCAAAGATGCCGTTTAACCACTCTTTCTTTGAGTGGGTCCAAATTGGTGTGCCAACGACTGAGGACAAGGGAGCCGTTCCCTATAGTCCAGAGGGAATCCAATATACGGGATGCATCCGAATCCTCGAGGAAGACAAAGGCCAGCCACTTATTAGCTAGTAAACTCATGGTGGGAACATAATTAAGGATAGGTTTCCAGTGTAATGTGGACCAGGCTACCCATTCCTCCCAGTTCATTGTGTAGTATTCCAGACGCCCAATCAGAGCCATACGACAGAGGTCAGACACCCTATCAAGCATAACATCCCGCCCTATAACATAGCATCATTTATGGTCAAGATCAGTCAAGATCTTAGTCTTACAGCGAGAACGTAGACAAGGTGGATGGACCGAGCCACTCTGGGGGCTCAAAGGCAGAGAGAGCTGTTGATGTATTTGTAACTTCGAAATGTATTCACCTATGTATCTTATGTCTTGTACCTCGATGTTTATTCCGGGATGTGTCTGTAATGTAATTAAGTCATGTCATGCCCCAATGTTCCAATCATGAGGATCTACAATGTAAACAATTCATGTCAAGTCATTGTGGGTAACCCTCCTATTGATCAAGGGTTAAAGTCCCCGCAGTTTCGGGGCACTAGGGTTATTAGACTCACCTAGTGAAGTCGGCCCTAGTTGGGTTTAGTCAAGTCGGGAATTAGTATAAATAGAGAGCTAACCTCTCTATTTGATACACACTCACTCACACTCAGTTGTAGCGCATAGCTGAGGAAGGAGAAGACACTGGGGCTAAGAAGAAAGAGGTTACTGCTGTCAGGAGATCATCTTAGTGTTTTGGGATTTTCTATTTGGTGTTGATTCTAGCTCTGAGGAAGTTGCGGGGTTTTCTCCATTTATGGTTTCCATGAGGAAAAACACCGTGTTCATTGTTTCTTGTGTTTGATTGCTGTGCTTGTTATTCTCTCAGTTAAATATCCTAATAATGCTAGTTTAATGTTAAAAATCTAACATGGTATCAGAGCTAACCTGAGAAGAAGACACTGTGCAGCTGTAGTAACTAGGGATTCCTATTTTTTGGATATCTCTCCACATATTTTCAGCAAAATAAGGCTGGAATAACTCTCCTCCCTAGGGCGCATATTTATGTTGAAGCATAATCCAATTCTAAGGTTTTTTAGTTTTGGACCTGACACTGCTGCCGAAAATTAGGGCTTTTCACAGAAGAGGAATTTTTTAGTGAGCCTAGGCCTAGATTGATATCCTCCCCAAAATCGAAGTTAGGGATCAAAATCAAAGCATTTGGTTGGACAGAACTCCAGAAAAGCAAAACCCTAATCTGCTCCTGAACCAACACTACAGAATTTCAGCTCCAGATTCAGATCCGACATCTTGACCTGGTAAGATCAAAATCTTTTGTATTTCCATTTGAGGTTCTTAGTTAAGATGTCTCATCATACCAAGCTTGATGAAAAGCTTGAGGGAGCTGATAACTTCCGAGCCTGGAAGTATAGGATCTCCCTGGTCCTGGAAGAGAATGAGTTGGACTCCTACATTAATGAGGAGGTTCCAATTCTAGAGGGATATGAGGCTAAGGCATTACACAAGAAGAAGTTGGTTATGGCAAAGAGGATCATTGCTGATTCAATCAAGGATCACCTCATACCACAGGTGTCCTCCCTAAAGACACCTAAAGCTATGTTTGATGCCCTAACCAAATTGTTTGAAGGAAAGAACATAAACCGGAAGATGACCTTGAGGAACTAGTTGAAGAATGTGAAGATCCAGAATGCAGAAACCATCCAGTCTTACTTTACAAGGGTTTCTTAGATCAAGGAACAATTGGAAGCAGTAGATGAAGAAGTGGAGAATGCAGAGATTGTAATGACCACCTTGAATGGTCTCCCTAGGACATGGGACTCTTTCATTCAAGGGATTTGTGCCAGAAAGAAGTTAGTCAAGTTCAGCAGACTATGGGAAGAATTCTCTCAAGAAGAAGCTCATATAGCAGCTCGAGAAGAGAAGATGGGAAGTGAAGATCAATCTCTCACAGTACAATATAAGAAAACCAGATCTAGCCACCACAAAAGTAAGTACTCTCATCAAAGGAATAACTTTATAAAGCCTAGAGATAAGTCTAAGTTCATTTGCAATACATGTGATGAAAGAGGACACTTTGCTAGAGATTGTCCTAAGAACAAAAGTATCTCTCACAAGAAGAAGGGAAACAAGAGAAGACATCATGCTCATGCTGCAGAGGATGATGAACCTTCCACAAAGAGAAGTAGACAAGTCAGTGATGAAGAATATGTTTTGATTTCCGCTCTCACAGGAACTATCACACATGGCAGCAATGATTGGCTTATAGACAGTGGTGCTTCCAAGCACATGACAGGATTCAAGGAATCCTTTGTGAAATTATCTGAACATGAATCACCTCACAAGGTGAAACTCAGAGATGACTACCAGTATCCAATAAAAGGTAGTGGTGAATCCTCATACAAGCTAGACTCCGGAAAGTCTATCAAGATGAAAGATGTATTGTTTGTACTTGGACTAAAGAAGAACCTCCTCTCCATATCTGAATTAGATGCAAAAGGAATGAGGGTTGCATTTGTAGATTGCCAAGTCCTCATGTGGCCAAAGGGAAAGTCTTTCGATGATGCAGTAGTGATTGGGGAACAAGAAGGAGGACTATACAAATTGAAGGGCCAACTAGAACAAGCTTTGGTTCATGACTCAGTAGAACCAAATGAGCTTTGGCATACAAGGCTTGCACATGTGCATTACAGAGCACTACCACTTGCAAGCAAAGCTGTTGAAGGTCTCCCAGAAATGCAGACAAAACATGAAGGTGTATGCAAAGGATGTGTGAAAGGAAAGAACACAAAGAAGACATTTCCAAGTAGCGAGATCAAGGTAAAAGAAATATTGGAAATCATCCACTCCGATGTATGCGGTCCAATGTCATCCAGTTCATTAAGCGGGTATGCATACTATGTTTCTTTTATTGATGATTTTTATAGGAAGACATGGATCTACTTCATGAAGAACAATGATGAAGTATTTAGCAAGTTCAAGGAATTCAAAGCCTTGATCGAGAACCACACTGAAAAGAAGATCAAGACTTTTCGATCAGATAATGGCAGAGAATTCACATCAAATGAATTCAAAGAGTTGTGCAAAGACTCAAGGATTAAGAGGGAGTTGTCCACTCCATATAATCCACAACAGAATGGGATTGCAGAAAGGAAGAATAGAACTATCATGGAAGCTACAAGAGCAATGCTTCATGATCAAGATCTTCCTATGCATCTTTGGGCAGAAGCTGCCAGAACAGCGGTGTATGTACAAAACTGTACTCCACACAGAGTACTCGAGAACAAGACTCCTGAAGAAGTCTTCTCTAGCAAGAAACCAGAAGTCAGCCATCTCAGAATATTCGACTGTCTTGTGTACATACACATTCCGAAAGAAAAGAGGATGAAGTTAGATCCTTCAGGAAAGAAGGGTATATTTGTGGGATACTCTAAAATCTTGAAGGCTTACAGACTATACTTCCAAGGGTTCACGAAGATTGACATTAACATAGATGTTACATTTGATGAAGATTCAACCTACATCAAATCTAGGAAGAGACCAGCTGAAGAACCTAAAGAAACAAGAGAACCCAGAATTCATGATACAATTATGAACGAAGAAATTCAAGAAGAAGATCGAGAATTAGAAGAACCTCAAGAACCTGTAGATCCACCTCTGGAGAAGAATCCTCATAAGAGGAAACCTGCTTGGGTACGTGAAATTATCCAAGGTGTAGAAAGATATGGAGCTTCAGAAGAAACTCCCAGAGGAAGAAAGAGAACTAGATCTTGCTCTAGTTATGTAGCCTTACTATGTGACATTATTGATAAAGAACCTTCGAACTATGAAGAAGCGGCCAAACGAAAAGAATGGAAGGATGCTATGATCTAAGAGTATCGGTAGATCATGAAGAATGATTTTTGGGATGTTGTCCCAAGACCAGAAGGGAAGTCCATTGTAACTTCCAAATGGATCTACAAGATCAAGCATGTTGCAGATGGAAGCATCGAGAAATATAAAGCTAGATTCGTGGCTCATGGTTTCTCCCAAAAAGAAGGAATAGATTACGAAGAAACCTTTGCACCTGTAGCTAGATACACTTCCATTAGATCAATACTTGCTCTGGTTGTAGTGATGAAATGGAAGATACAGCAGATGGATGTCAAGACTGCTTTCTTGAATGGTGTAGTAGAAGAGGAAGTGTATGTGGAACAACCACTCGGTTTTGAGACACACGACAGGGAGTCTCATGTGTGTAGATTGAAGAAAGCCCTGTACGGTTTGAAACAGGTACCCAGGACATGGTACAACAGAATTGATGGTTTCCTATCCAGTTTGGGCTTTACCAAGAGTAAAGCAGATTCCAACCTTTACTACAAGGTTGAAGATGGCAACCCAGTGACACTCTTGCTGTATGTGGATGATTTGTTTGTAACAGGTATGGATGGGTTCATTGCTGATACAAAGAGGAAACTTGTTGCTGAGTTTGAAATGAAAGACTTGGAAATGATGCACTATTTCTTAGGTATGGAGGTGTGGTAGAATGCTGATGGAATCTTCCTTGGACAATGGAAGTATGTAGTAGAGATTTTGAAGAGATTCGGGATGATGGACTGCAAGGCCATAACCACACCTATGGCATCGAACCTGAAGCTATTGAGTGATGCTTCATCAGAAGCGGTTGATGCCATGATGTATTGTCAGTTGATTGGGTCCTTGATGTACCTGACGAACACGAGACCATATATTTGCTTTGCTGTGAACACCTTGAGCCAGTTCCTGATAGATCCAAGACATGTTTACTTGATTGCTGCAAAGCATATTCTGAGGTACCTAAAGGGTACAGTTGATTATGGACTTAAGTGCGAGGCGAATCAAAAGATTAACCTAGAGGGTTATGTTGATTCAGATTGGGCAGGAAGTGCTATTGATAGGAAGAGCACTTTAGGATGTTGCTTCAGTATGAGATTAGGTGTGATCTCTTGGTTTAGCAGGAAGCAATCCTGTGTGGCACTGAGTACAGTTGAAGCAGAGTATGTTGCAACTTGTTCAGCTAGTTCTGAGGCAGTATGGTTGAGGAAGCTACTGTCTGATTTATTTGATCTCCAGATGGATGCTACTTGTATATTTTGTGACAACCAGAGTTGTGTGAAGTTGTCAGAGAATCCAGTGTTCCATGACAAGTCGAAGCATATCGAGATCAAGTATCACTATATCAGGGATATGGTGCAGAGAGGAGCAGTGAAGCTCTAGTATGTGGCAACGAACGAATAGATAGTTGATGTATTGGCGAAGCCATTGGCTAGAGTGAAGTTTGAGTACTTCAGGGAGAAGCTTGGTGTTCTCCAGACCGAGGTTCCCTCTAAGGGGAAATGATGAGACCTAGATCCATTCTGACATGGGAGAGGATTAAGTTCCTTCCATGGTCAGATGTAAGTGCTGAATGCCATTCTTGGAATGGAGGCACCTGGTTAGTTACTAGGAATACTCAGTCTGGGACTGAGGGCCATTCTGATATGACTGTAGGATGTTGTCTTACATGATCAGATGTGAGTGCATGGCCATTCTGATGTGATTGAGGGATGTGTCCCACTTGATTAGATATAAGGGCTGATGCCATTTTCTGGGAGAATGGAGGCACCTGGTCAGTTACCAGGAATCCTCAGTCTGGGACTGAGAGCCCTTTCGATACGATGTGTTTACACATGGTCAAATGTAAGTGCAGAGCCTTTTTGACAGGATGAGGATGGATATAATTGCTGAGCCATTCTGGCGCAATGTGTTTACACATGGTCAAATGTGAGTGTTGTGCCTTTCTAACAAGATGGGGTCGGATGTAAGTGCAAAGCCTTTTCGACAAGATGAGTTCGGATGTAAGCGCTGACCCATTTTGGCGCAATGTGTTTACACATGGTCAGATGTGAGTGCTGGGCCTTTCTGACAAGATGAGGTCAGATGTGAGTGCTAGGTGTGCCTTTATGACAAGATGAGGTCAGATGTAAGAGCTGGGCGGGCCTTTTGTTATCCACCTGAATGGCACCTCTCCGTCCGAGTGCTGACATTCGCTATGTTGGCACACAAAAGGACATTTATGGATTGAGGGTTGCCCAAAACACTATAGACGGGCTTGTTAAGAACTACATTTATCATCCATCCAGCTGGTTATTTTTACCTTTTAAATATGTCAAGTCCTGTATGCGACTCTTCTTATAGGCAACTCGCGTATAGAACGTGTGTACGCGAGTCTTCACACCGTCAACCCGCGTACGCGCCGTGCCATCTTTAGGATGCTTTTAATAATGGAATTAAGACTCAAAATTCATAATTGCTTGGATCAAAATGAAGAGCTCAGGGTGTAGGCTTACCTCCAACTTGCGGAATTTGATTTCGTCGGTTCAAATGTCCACAATGATTGAACAAAGGTAGAAGGACAAACTTGCTTTTTATGGCTCAAAGTTTCAAATGGTGAGTTTTGTTTTGATTTTCAACTATTTATAGAAATTATATTTCTTTAAGTGGGTATTTTTCTATAGTTTGAAAATTCATTCAACTAATACCTTATTTCTTTGTGCTTTGGAATAGGTTTTTCACTATTATAAAGTGTTGTTGCTCCAATAGGGTGGTTTTGTTATTTCCAATATATTTTTGGCACCTTTATTCAATCCACATTAACCTTAGCAAACAACCTTTTGCCACGGACTGTGGTATTATTAACCATTAGTTCCCTGTTTTTTACCATTGTTCTTCCGTGGATAGGACCCTTTTTCATGAGTATCCTTTTTTCTAAGCCTATGTTGTTCTTGGGTGCTCATACCGCAACTGTTTCAGGTTTAGCGGTATCCTCTTAGCTATTTTTCACGCCAAATAGAGCTTCTTTTGAATCTCTTTTTACAAGCTATCCCTTTATAGGACTCCCTGCCCTTATGGAGTTTCTTTAGGCCCAGGTCTGACTCCTTCAAAATAGACTTGACTGCCGAGTTAGCTCGTCCGTTCAAGCTCGTTAAGAATATGTGAACGGGCATCCACATTGGTGGTAGGTTATCTCTTTCTCGGACCATGCGGAATAATACGAGAAATGATCGCTCTCTTTTCTTTTTTGAATTGAGAAGAGTTTTCTTTTTTTGAATTGAGAAGAGTAATCTTTTTTGAATTGAAAAGGAACACCCAGTTTGAGCTTAGTTTTCTCTTTTTCGTGCTCTGGACCTAAACATGAAAAAGATTCCGAGTGTACTTTGTGTCTTTGTCATGCTCATTAAACACTTAAGAACAAAGCAACGATTTTATTGTTGTAAGACCCATTTCTCGTAACCAAATGGATCTTTCCGAGTGATCTTGCTTTCCTTCACACTCGTAAAACTCAAGCTATTTTATGTTGTTTTCGAAGGAGTGTTGGGTAGGTGGTAATTTAACCTTTTTCGGACCTCCCTGACTAAGTACGAAAAAGGTTCACCTTTTCTTCTACGAAAGTTAAGACAGTTCTTCTGTGGTATGTTTTATACCTTTTTGGCCTCAGGAGACTAAATTGGACGAAAAAGGACCCCCTGGAGTCTTCTTTGGAGTTTTCAGACTCTCTAAATGTGAAAACACCAACTGAGCATGTACTAGTTCAGGCTCATTAAATCCACAAATCAGTGATACTATCAAGCATTATTTTCCCGTCTCTTCAAGCTTGTTAAAAAATGAAGAGGGATCCGAGTTAACTTTCTTGGACTCGTTAAAATTTAACAAGGAAGGTAAGGAAGAAGTTTTCTCTTGTTTTTAGTAATGGCAACATGTCCTCCTTGAACATAGCACTCTTTGTTTTTTCCGATATCCATGTTTCAGTGATTAATTTTCCGTTCAGCTATTACTTTGAGTTTCTTACTCCTCCTCTTGTCCGTTATACCTGGGAATCTGATCATGTTTCCTACATGATAGATAAGTCTAGTTGTTCTATCTATAAGTTAAACGTTGCCTTGGGTCATCTCTGTGTTGTGCTCATTGTTCAAGGACTTTACCGAATGTCTGATCTATAGCCTGATCCCATCATTGTTATATCTATTATCTATTGTGTCTCCCTTCTTTTTCCTAGTTCCTAGTCACTCATGCGATCCGTTGGAGGATTTATTGCCTTCCTTATCACAACATGTTTCCGTTTCAGTACTTCCTGATGACGAAGACCTAGATTTTTTATGTTTGTACCTCAAGATTCACTTTCATCATTGGTGAATTCCCTTGCTTCAGTTGTCGATTATCACCTATTGATTGACAAACTGTTGAATCCTTTCCATGTTCGACTCTAGCTTACCCTTATTCACATGGCTTGGATTGTACTGGTTCTTTGGGATCCTTTATGAAGACCTTAGTTCATCATCTATGGACTAAGTTGTGCAAGATTATGTTCTATTCATATACATAGCTTCCAAATCTTTGAAGACTCATCATTATTGTATATTGTGGCTTCGATCCACCTTTGTAATATACGTGGTTTCATATCCGTATCATATGATGTACTCAAATATTGTAAAGGAGCTAGTGTTCCAGTAAATTGAACATAGCATCCTCAGATATAACTTTGTATATGACATTATTATGTATTTTTTTCAGGTACTCTCTCTGCTCCATTGGATTTCTGAGTTCTCTGAAGATAAAGATTATAATGTATTTTGGCCATCGCTTCCCTCTGACCTCACACATTATGGGGCATATGTTATCCACCTGAATGGCACCTCTTCGTCCGAGTGCCGACATTCGCTATGTTGGCACACAAAAGGACATTTATGGATTGAGGGTTGCCCAAATCACTATAGATGGGATTATTAAGAACTACATTTATCATCTATCCAGCTGGTTATTTTTACCTTTTAAATATGTCAAGTCCTGTACGCGACTCTTCTTATATGCAACTCATGTGTTGTACGCGAGTGTCGGTTATTGCATCTCGCGTACAGATTTGTACGCGGGTTACCCTTAGAGCAAATCGTGTGTCATTAGCGAGTTGCCAGTATTGATACCCGCGCACACCTTTCTTTGACATTTAAAATAAAAAATCGCGATTACTTGAGATTAGTTAAGCACTTAACCTTAATCACCTTAACTGTCTCAACCTCCTCAACCTTCGAAACTGCCTTATTTCACCAAGTATAAATACAGGCCTTGGGGAGGGTGTTAATCACATACATTTGGAGAGCAAAGTTATGCTGGTGGAGTTTATGCAGAAGTCTTTGGAGCAGTGGAACTCAGAATCCTTTGGTTGCAGAGGATTCCTTGTCTCAAGCGTTGGGTTGTAATCTGAACTCTTTCATTATTGTTAATAAAGAGAATCCTTCTTCCATATGTGTCTTGAATGTCTCTCATATATTGTGGTTTGATAAATATTTATGTTTCAACACTCTGTATATGATTTATCTAACCTGTTTATATATATGTACCATCTTGTATTTGGAGGATTGACTTTTGACAGGTGAAGGAGAAGCATCCCTGAAGGCTTTGGAGGAGAAGCAGAGCGGAAGAGGACAAGCTGTTGTAAAGGAAAGTGTCCTATGGAT
>LPNX011225896.1:53365-137898 GCA_001517045.1 Pseudotsuga menziesii | reverse complement strand
CTGGTCCAAGCTTTCTCTTCAATCCTCTTCTTGCTCCTCTCGCTCCAAGAGACCTGCAAAACAAGTTATACCTTCCTCAAACCATTATGACCATACATAATATAATGATAATCAAATAAACATAAACAAATGATCTGAATAACATCATCATATGATCAGAAACAGAAATTCAATCACACATTGAACAATGATTTGGGAAGAAGAAGGACATCACATCTTTATTAATCTTGAAAACAAGTACAAATATACCTTCTCTTCAAGTTGGCACCTCACGAAACCTTGATCTGGATCTGCTGTTTCTCTTCTCCAAAGAACTCAGCCTCCAAGCTCTGCAACACAAGGGAAGACCTCCAGGGCAAAGGTGTAGGCAAAGAGAGTCCCAATTCCTCCAGCATAACAATGCATAAATTCCAAGTCCATTCATGAACCTCCCTACCTCTATTTATATGCTGAAGAAGAGTTAGGGGCGAAGCCAAAGTGGTTACAACTGAAGGAGTCAGTTGTATAACTACCCAAACTAACTCAAAAGGCGTGTTTTTTATGTTTTAATGTTGAGAAACAGATGCGCGGGTCTATAGGAGGGAAAACCGCGCATGATACGCGAGTTTACACAAGAGCAACCCGCGAATATATGCATGCGCGACTTGCAAAACACAAGAGTCGCGCATATGCGCGGGTTGCACATAAGGAGAGTCGCGCATACACAAAAAACGCATTTTTAAGGTATTTCTGGGCATTTTCAGACTTTGGTGTCTTCTGGAAAGTTTTAGCTAACTGAAATACCTTTCCAACGGTGCAGAAATGAGGTCAAACGGAGTTACAGAACTCAAGATATGGGTCCTCCAAGATAGGTGTTTTTACAGTGACTTCCATGAGGTGCCGACATGCGACGAAATCATGGGAAAATGGTCACAGGCAGAGACGAAGGCAGAAATGTATTCCATAAAATCCAAGCTATAGTATTCTAGGCAAACCTCAATCCATAAGTGTCCTTTTGTGCGCCGACATAAGGAAAGTCGGCACTCGGACGGAGAGGTGCCATTCTGGTGTATAACACAAGCTAGGATCAACTGTCGTGTATCGGGTGAGTCTTTTATATCCTCCTATTTCCTTTACTGCACTCTAGAGTCAATTGCCTGCAAGTTTCATGAGTATGTTGGTAACCCCAGACCTTTGGTTATAAGGTGTTTATTCCTGTACAATAGAACTGGCGACTCCGCTGGGGATCGAACCCAGAATCTTTGGTTTCGCAGATATAAGTGCTGAAGACCTACATGAAGGGTAGGCCTCCAACCAGCATGAAAAAGGGTTGGCTCTGTAGAAATTCATGTGACGAGAAGAATCGAGACAGCACCATTATGAGATAGCATATGATGATGATCCAGACTTGATGACGATCCAAATCAAGTGATGATCCATATGAGACGATGATCCAGACTTGATGATGATCCAATAGTGATGATCCAGTAGTCGTGATGATCCAGATCCCGTGATAAAGAAGACTTGAAGAAGAAGATGACTTGAAGATGAAGAAGAATTGAAGACGAAGAAGATGAAGAAGACGAAGAAGACAACTTGAAGATGAAGACAACTTGAAGATGAAGATGACGAGATGATCCAGTCGATACAGAGAAGAAGACCAATGCTGAAAATTGTGTCGAAAGAATACCTTCATAGTTAAGAGGGAGTGTTGATGTATTTGTAACTTTAGAATGTATTCACCTATGTATCTTATGTCTTGTACCTCGATGTTTATTCTGGGATGTGTCTGTAATGCAATTGAGTCATGTCATGCCTCAATGTTCCGATCGGGAGGATATATAATGTAAACAAGTCATGTCAAGTCATTGTGGGTAACCCTCCTATTGATCAAGGGTTAAAGTCCCCGCCGTTTCGGGGCACTAGGGTTATTAGACTCACCTAGTGAAGTCGGCCCTAGTTGGGTTTAGTTAAGTTGGGAATTAGTATAAATAGAGAGCTAGCCTCTCTATTTGATACACACTCACTCACACTCAGTTGTAGCGCATAACTGAGGAAGGAGAAGACACTGGGGCTAGGAAGAAAGAGGTTACTACTGTCGAAAGATCATCTTACTATTTTGGTATTTTCTATTTGGTGCTGATTCTATCTCTGAGGAAGTTGCGGGGTTTTCTCCATTTATGGTTTCCCCAAGGAAAAACACTGTGTTCATTATTTCTTGTGTTTGATTGTTGTGCTTATTATTCTCTCAGTTAAAGATCCTAATAATGCTAGCTTAATGTTAAAAATCTAACAAGAGCCCCAACGAATCCATGCCTAAGCTCACCTCTACTACCCGGCATCCAAATCAAAGGGTAAGGCAAAAGTAGCCAGAAACCTATAAACGGGAAGTACCCACCAGGCGAAACAGGTAAAAAAGAAATAGATAAGTCCCAGTAAAAACAAAGCAGGGATACAACCCTAGTTGGTTACAGGAAACCTTAGCACAGTTCCTGGGTATGGATACCCAACAGCCCAAACAGAACCCAAGGTCAGAAAAGAAGTAAAGTGAGTATTGAGAGAGAAAAATAGTAAAACCCGTGAACGCTGCTGGTCAAAACCAGAGAGGTAAGAAAAAACACTAGATGCCAAAACCTAATTCCCACTTTTTAAGCATTGTTGGTACTAACCCTCTAGTTAGGAGGGTGAACTCCATGTGGGGTGGTCTTACCAAGCAGTTGGCAGGAACCCTGGTGAAAGCATTCGGACCATGCCCCAAAAACCCTAAGACAAAGAAACAAAGAAACATAAAAACAGTAGGGTACCTAATAAGTACAGTTCACTAGTCAAAGTTGTCGGATCCGCTGAAATCGAAGTTGACTCCAAACAGTCTAATCGTGAAGACGATCGCCATAAAACTTGGAGCTGCATGCTAAAATGTAGTATCCACAAAAGACGCTCGAAGTCAACAATAACAACAAGGTCTGGGAAGCCGAAAAGTTCAAGGGAAATGGGTATACTGTAGTAATCAGGAGACAAGCAATGTGCATGGTGGCAGAATAGTTGATCCAGGAGGATCTAAGAAGGCAAAATTTTGAAGTACTCCAATCTCAACAAAACTAGCATCAGATCGAAGGGGTCGTCGAGACGATTCCAATGGCATTTGTTTCACCTCAAACGGACTCCGTATGAGAAAGTTATTGCGTTCTGTTGTATTGATGAAACAAGGAAATTTGGCAAAATGGGGTGCCACGTGGCACCACTAAAAGGGTGACACATGGCAGTACGGATCCACGCTGGCATATGGTGACTGGACGTACGGATGGTGATGTGGCAATACAGACAGTGACTTGGTGGTTGACAGGACGCTGACTGGGCGTGAGGTGGACCAATCCTAGGCCGCCACGTGGCAGCATGGGATTGGCCAATATGTCTTAGGTAAAAATTATGGCCTCCGCGGGGTTTGACCCCTTGACCTCTCTTACATAAGAAATCTACCTTCACCACTTGGGCTACAAATATTTCTTGGTATGTGTGGTCAAGGTTATTTTATATAAATGTAAGAAAGTTTAATGGCGCTTAAAAAAGGGGGCAGGGGCATAAGCTTGACCCATGGTTTTCAATGCACGGGAGTTGTTGCAACTCCAACCCATAAGTCACATGGAGCTCGTGACCCATTCAACGCGCCACCACATAACAAACTTTGGTTATGGCTTACCACGTGCTCTTAACAAACTTTGGTTATGGCTTTACCACATGTAACATGTAACAAACGTTGGTGGGGTCGAAAACTTTGGTGATGGCTTTACCACATGTGTTTTTTTTAAACCCTTTGCTATGGTGTTAAAGTGGTTTGGTATGGTTATAATCTGGTTTTAACCATATTAAAAACCAACAAAAGGATATGTTTTTTTTAAAAGGGTATTTTTAAATGTTTGGTTATTATTTATTAAAAAAAAAAAACCAACTACATGATAACCAAACATGGAGTTGTAACCATATGTCTATTTAGGCAAAATTGTTGTAACTTGAGAAACCATGAGGATCATATGAGAGGAGGCCATACAAGCTATATAAACCCATTCATTTTCCATTTCCCACTCATGCTTTGGAGTGGAGACTTTGTAGCTAAAGGAGAGAAGGGAGATTGCGTAGCTCTGCAGGAGGAAGGTATGAGTGTTTATACTCGTTTTACACCGTCTTCAGGCTTCGGAGTTGCTGGAAGCAGTCTTGTTGTGTCTTTGGGAAGCGTTTCTCTTCCTGAACATTGTCGCCAAGGTATCATTGTATCATTGCCATGTATTTTGCCTTATGCTGAGATTATAGATCGGCCCTCCTATTGAGAAGCAGGCCCGGAGACGTAGTCCATCCTGGACGAACTCCGTTATCAACTTGTTGTCTTTATGTGCATGTTGTCTATGCTGTTTGGTTCTCTTCTTATGGAATTGTGAGCTTCGTTCATGCTCTTTCTGCAATTCATGTTAACGTCATAGAGTAGCAAAGATCTTGTTTTCGGATCAATAGTGGTAGTCACATGACCAAAAGGTGACAGATACCGGTGTTGTTGATCCGTAGGACCTCAACTCTAGTGCATTAAAAGTTTGTTGTAAAAGAATGCGTGCAACAGGTTAATTAATGGACAATATTAGTAGAAATTAAATGTTCAGAACAGGAATGAAAACCACAACACTGATAGACAGATACAAGGAAGAAAACACAAAAACAGAGTTACAACAGAAGTTGATAACGGAGTTCACCCCCTCCACTGGGCTACTTCTCCCGGTCCCTCTCCAATGGGTACTGATCCAATTAATGACTTTAAATGGTACAAAATGGTTTTGGCATCAACTTCAACAACTGTAAAACAGAATGCTAGACAGAAAGTCTTCAAGACTCCTCTCTGTGGAATTACAATATGGTCTCCAAAAGATAAAGACCCAAAATGTAACAGAGAATACAATCGACTCTTAATACAAACAACAATCTGGAAACTACAACGAAACTCTCCAAACTTCTATAACAGAGAAACAATGTACTGCGCTCTCAACGAACTGTCCCTCTATGCCCAGCTTCATCTATTTAAGCCTCATAAGTAACGGATTTTCCTTCTTTCACACAGCTGTTACCATATGCCATTCGGCCAAATCGCGCCTTAAGCATTTGACGTTCTGGGTCCCCAACAAGCTGTTCATCTCCCTTTCAACGTTATCCCCACTGTGGCATAACTGCCAAGAAAGCTTCGCCAAACTGTTACCAAGAAGCTGTACACATGATGAAATATCCAGCCACATCATAATGTGCCGCATGAGGGGTATTCCTGCCATGCCAAGGATCAGAACTCCGGAACCATACGTGACTGAACTGCCGGACGTGTTAGTCAACCGTGCTTCGCCATTGCGGAAGAGGATAAGCAACGGGCTTCGACGGTCTCAATCGGCTGTCGGCTGGTTTTCGAGTCGGAGGCTTTAGTCACTTTGGTTTCCGCAGTTGCGGATGGCGCACCACTTCTTTTTCCGATTCCGACGAGTTATTTCGTCGATCTTTTAAGTTTTGGGCTTCCGTCGTTGCGGCTGCCAGAAGCATTGTTCTTCTGATCAAGCTTGTGGCCGTCGTTGCGAACTGCTTATCACTTTGACTTTCGATCCGTCTGAACGTCCGCTAAGCTTCCGTCGTTGCTGAAGGGGAAAGGCTTCCGAGCCCCGACGTTGTGGAAGGGAAAAGCTTCCGACCGCCAATCCTTATGTATTTTTTTTTCGTCCAGTTGTCTTCGTGGACAGACTAATAGTTTGGCTGCCCACCGTTGCAGACAAAGATGTGCTTCCAACCTCCGATGTTGCGGAAGGAGTTCTCTTCCGACCTCCGATCTGCGTATTTATTTATTTATTATTTTTTTTTGCCGTCCGTTTGTTTTCACGCGCGGCTGCTAGGAACCATTGTACCATATTGGATCGTTAACAAGGAATGATCCACTGGATCAATCCTCCCCATTGGAGAGCTTTTGGACCACCAAAAGCCTGAATTATTCTGCAAGTAAGTGAGGGTAAAGTTTCCTCACTTTACCAATTTCCATCCATCTTGCTTTGCTAGGATGCATTCCTTTCAGCCCCACTCGAAGGTACTCAGCATTCCCCCTTCGTGAATTCCTTACATTTCTGTCAAGAATAACATCATCATGCAACTCTCTCATATATTTAGGTGCCAAATCATCAATTGAAGGAATATGTATGTTAATTTCTTCATCTATGATCATAGGAGGCTCATACAGTTTAAGATTCTCAACATTGATAACTGAATAAATTTGCATGTTTGGAGGTAAATTCAAGCGAAAAGCATTAGTACCGATCTTTTCCAACATCTCAAAAGGACCATACCTGATAGGTTTAAGCTTTTTACCTTCACCTTTCATCCTTTCTTTGGTGATGTGTAACCAAACTCGGTCACCAACCTGAAATTGATGATCAATTCGATGCTTGTCATGCCTGGCCTTGTACTTTGCCTGGCTCTTCTCCAACTGTTCTTGAACTACCTGCTGCACTGCTTGGATTCTCTAAATGAACTTTAAAGCTTTATCTGCATCATGATGTCCATCCACTACATCTTTTCCAAAAGAGAAGTCCATCGGTGTTTTTGGCAGATAACCAAAACAAGTTTCAAAAGGAGATCTTTTCGTGGAAGAATGAATTGCATGATTGTAAGCATGATGTATATACTGCAACTGCTCATCCCAAAGTTTAGTATGTTTGCTACAATATCCTCTGAGCAGCTGAACCACTGTTCTGTTTACTACCTCTGTTTTCCCATCGGTTTGTGGATGAAAAGCTGTACTTTTCTTCAGTTTAGTGTCCATAAGCTCCCATAAAGTTGACCAGAATTTTCCCAAGAACCGGGAATCCCAATCAGATACAATAGACGTGGGCAGCCCAAAATGTACCCAAACATTTTGAAAGAATAAAAGAGTTGTTTGTTCAGCAGTGATCTGCTTGTTACATGGCATTAAGATACACATTTTGCTGAACCTATCCACAACAACATATAGGTAATCATGCCCTTTTCTAGACATAGGTAGCCCCCCTACAAAGTCCATAGAAATACTTTCCCAAGGACGAGAAGAAACTGGAAGAGGAGTGTACAAACCCAATTTCCTATTGCTAGGCTTACTTGTTGCACACATAACACAACCCCTTATATATTTAGCTACAGTTTCTTACATTTGAGGCCAATAACAATGATTCTGTAATACAGACAATGTTTTGCTTACACCAAAATGTCCTGCAATCAATGAACTATGTGCCTCTCGGATCACATGCACTCTTTCTTTCTCTAGAATACAGAGTTTATCGAGATGATACAAGATTTGATTATGCACAAAATAGTTCTCTTCCTGTTTACCATGTATTAGTGATGCATATACTCCTTAAAATCGGTATCTTCTACATACTGTCCAATATAACTTTCATGTGTTAATGAACTGTTCTGAAGAATGATTGAAGCATTCATGGGTGGCCTTGATAACATGTCTGCTACTTTATTATGAATTCCCTTTTTGTACTTAATGACGAGGTGAAAGTGTTGTAAGAACCCCATCCATCTTAAATGCCTACTTTGTTGTATTTTAGTTTGATATTGTAAATATTGAAGTGGCTGATGATCAGTATGTATGACTGTCTCTTTTCCCATGATATAATGTTTCTACTTCTTCACACTCTGTACTAAAGCATACAATTCTTTGTCATAGGTCAGATAGTTACTTACCGTAGTAGAGAATGTTTCTGAATGGTAACAGTCTGGCTTCCTTCCTTGCATCAAAACCGCTCCCATGGAAAACCCACTGGCATCGGTTTCGATCTCAAATGGCTGCTGCAAATCTGGCAATGTCAGAACTGGTGCTATGCTAATCTTTTCCTTCAAAGTGTTGAACGCCCTCTGATGCTTTCCTCCCCACTGGAAAATTTCTTTAATGCTTGTCAACGCATGTAATGGAGCAGCAATGGAAGAAAACCCAGAAATGAATTTCCTCCAATACTGAACCGCACCCAGAAAACTTTTGATTTCAGTAACGGTGTTAGGCCGTGGCCAGTTTACAATGACAGCAACCTTGGCTGGGTCCACTCGCAGGTGGCCTCCACCAATAATATGGCCTAGATATACTAAAGAAGTTTTAGCAAATTCACATTTAGACATTTTTACATAAAGCTTTTCCTTTCTCAGTACATCTAAAATTTTCTTCACATGTACATCATGCTCTTCCCAAGTTTTGCTAAACACAAGGATATCATCCAAGTATACAATTACAAAATCATCAATGAATGAACGAAAGACATCATTCATGACCCGCATGAAAGTAGTAGGTGTGTTACAGAGCCCAAAAGGCATCACAAGCCATTCATACAAACCCTGTTTTGTTTTAAAAGCTATTTTCCAAGCATCATGCTCAGCAACACGGATTTGATGATACCCACTACGCAGATCCAATTTTGAAAAGTAAGTTGCATGTTTCAACTGATCAAGCAAATCATCAATACGAGGAAGAGGATACCTGTTTTTAATGGTGATTTTGTTAAGGGCCCTGTAGTCGATACACATCCTCCACGACCCATCCTTATTTGGAACCAAGACTATAGGAGAGCTGCAAGGAGAAGTGTTGGGCCGGATGACCCCCTTCTCAATCAGCTCCTGAAATTGCTTCTTGATCTCCTCATTCTGCATTACAGACATCCAGTACATGGCTATGTTCGGGAGTGGCACATCTTGCTGCAAATGTATCTCATGTTGAATCTCTCTCTTCGGTGGTAACTCCTTCGGATCTTGAAACAAATCATGATACTCAGAAATGATGTTAATCAGTTCAGATTTATGCTTAGGGTCACATTCTTCAAAAAATTTAGAGACTTCATCATTTTTCATCTTAACCATCATCAACACAAAATTCTTACTAGCATTTACCAACCTCTTCATTTGTCCTACAGAGACTATTGGTAGAATGGTTTTTATCTTATGTGCTCGTACAATATATTCCATACCTTCTTTAAAAATATGATACTTATTCTGCTCTCTATAAAAGACTGCTTCCCGGTCATACAAATATGGACTCCCAAGTACAATTCCACAAATGTCGAGTGGTACTACATCTAATTCTACCTCATCCCTAAACTTTTCAGTAATTGCAAATTTTAATACACATTTCCTTGTAACTTGCAATCGTGTATCATTAGTAACCCAACCTAGAGGATAGGGATTTTCATGAGGCACAATAACTAAATGCAATTTCTTAACCACTTCTTCTGATATCAGATTTACTTGTGAACCACTATCAAACAATGTATCAATCTTTGTGTGATTTGCAATGACACGAACATGAAACAGTGCACTTCTATCTTTATCATTTTGCTTAGAAGTAGATGGCAGACTTGAACTTGCACTAGAACTTGGTTGTGCATCAATGGGAAATGAGATACTTTTATCCTTACCTTGGATTCCGACAGCTGTAACCTTTGTTTCATCACCTGAGTCAGATCCCAAGTCTTGAATAACTGCTGCAGTAGCTTTTCCTTTTCCTTTGTCTTTGTTTCCTCCGTACTTCTTTGGCCTTAACTCCGGATGAAGTTTCCAACACTTAGAGACATCATGTCCCTTCTGACAATGCGAACACGTAGGCTTTTCATGCTCTTTCTTAACAGTAGCCATCTTCTTTTTCCCCTTATCTTTACCTTTTGATTTGCTGTCAAATTTAAATGACTTCTTCACAAAAGTATCATTAGCATGCTTACCCCTGGCTTCTAAACGGGTAGCTTGAACACATACATCATCCAAATTACTGGGATTAAACATTAACAAAGTATGCTTCAAATAAGAATGCATGCCACCAATGTACTTAAGAAGAGTTTCCTGTGTATCTAACAAAACATTCAATGCAATAGCCCTCTTTCTGAATTCATGAGTATAATCTTGAATGCTTTGTCCTTTAGCTTGTCTAAACATTTACCAATTCATGGTTAATTGCTGCAGGTGACCTAAAGGATAAAATTACTTCCTCAATACTTCAATGAATTCATTCCAAACTGAAATAATTTTACCATTCTTTCAAAGATCTTGCTGAATCTTGCTCTCCCACCAAGTAAGAGCCATTCCACTCATTCTCAAAGTGGCCAATTGAATCCTGGAAGGGTCATTATTAATGCCCTGCACCCTGCAATATACTTCAAGCTGCTTGATCCAATTGTCTAATTTTTCAGCATCTACATCTCCATTATAAATAGGTAATTCAAATTTTACATCCAATTTGAAATAAGGCATATTAGGACTTGCATTATTTGAATGAGAAGTATGAGAAGAAGAAAAATCTGTTTAGTGTCAAGAGGATCACCATCACCTCCTACTCCTTTACCCTTTTATTCTGGCTTCACTTCTGCATCTTTGGATGAAGATCCTTATTCTTTATTCTTCCTTTCTGCTCGCTCATCGAGTAGAATTTCCATCATGGCTTTCATGCTTATAAAAGCCTCTAGAAACTCAGTTTCAGAAATGACAGGTTTTTCTTGTTCGGTATGTCCTTCTTCTTCCCCTCGTGGAGAAGACATGGTTCTTGAAAATGTTCTCCTGGAGCCAATATTAGGATCTCCTTCAACTAATTCTCCTTCACCAAGCTTTAACCTGGACCTGGTAAGCATTCACAAACTTGCACAACAGTCAACCAGCTCTGATACCAAATATGATCCGTAGAACCTCAACTCTAGTGCATTAAATATTTGTTGTAAAAGAATGCGTGCAACAGGTTAATTAATGGATAGTATTAGCAGAAATTAAATGTTCAGAACAGGAATGAAAACCACAACACTGATAGATAGATACAAGGAAGAAAACACAGGTACAGAGTCGCAACAGAAGTTGATAACGGAGTTCACCCCCTCCACTGGGCTACGTATCCGGGTCCCTCTCCAATGGGTACCGATCCAATTAATGGCTTTAAATGGTACAAAATGGTTCTGGCATCAACTTCAGCAACTGTAAAACAGAATGCTGGACAGAAAGTCTTCAAGACTCCTCTCTGTGGAATTACAATATGGTCTTCAAAAGATAAAGACCCAAAATGTAACAGAGAATACAGTCGACTCTTAATACAAACAACAATCTGGAAACTATAGCGAAACTCTCCAAACTTCTATAACAAAGAAACAATGTACTACGCTCTCAACGAACTGTCCCTCTGTGCCCAACTTCCTCTATTTAAGCCTCATAAGTAACGGATTTGCCTTCTTTCACACAACTGTTACCATATGCCATTCGGCCAAATCGCGCCTCAAGCGTTTGACGTTCCGGGTCCCCAACAGGCTATTCATCTCCCTTTCAATGTTATCCCCACTATGGCATAACTGCCAAGAAAGCTTCGCCAAACCGTTACCAAGAAGCTGTACACATGATGAAATATCCAACCACATCATAATGTGCCGCATGAGGGGTATTCCCGCCATGCCAAGGATCAGAACTCCGGAACCATACGTGACTGAACTGCCAGAAGTGTTAGTCAACCGTGCTTCGCCGTTGCGGAAGAGGATAAGCAATGGGCTCCGATGGTCTCAATCGGCTGTCGACTGGTTTTCGAGTCGGAGACTTTAGTCACTTTGGTTTCCGCAGTTGCGGATGGCGCACCACTTCTTTTTTTGATTCCGCCGAGTTATTTCGCCGATCTTTTAAGTTTTGGGCTTCCGTCATTGCGGTTGCCAGAAGCATTGTTCTTCCGATCAAGCTTGTGGCCATCGTTGCGGATTGCTTATCGCTCCGACTTCTGATCCATCCGAACGTCTGCTAAGCTTTCGCCGTTACGGAAGGGGAAAGGCTTCCGAGCCCCGACGTTGCAGAAGGGGAAAGGCTTCCAAGCCCTGACGTTGCGGAAGGGAAAAGCTTCCAACCGCCAATCCTTATGTATTTTTTTCGTCCGGTTGTCTCCGCGGATAGACTAATAGTTTGGCCGCCCGCCGTTGCGGACAGAGATGTGCTTCCAACCTCCGATGTTGCGGAAGGAGTTCTCTTCCGACCTCCGATCTGCGTATTTTTTTTCTTTGCCGTCCGTTTGTTTTCACGCGCGGCTTCTAGGAACCATTGTACCATATTGGATCGTTAACAAGGAATGGTCCACCGGATCAGTTGTGGATAATGAGAAGTGCAAGGGATAATCCACACCGTCGAGAGCCGAATCAAGAGGTTTAGGGCTCAGAGTCTCCAAAAGGAGAGGAGCCAAACCAAGGTAACAATCAAAGGACTAGGGTAAACGTCGGAGAAACCAAAGGACCGAACACCATCCGCCATTGTCGCCAAAAACCCTAGCAAAGGTTGTAGAGCCTTCTTTAGGGCAAGGTCTCATAAACTTAAGGTTATTCTTAATTAACCTTATGAATGGATGGACGATGGTTTTGTTTATAACTTAGTTCTTAGGTTAATAAAGTATTATTTTCACATGTAAATAAAAAGTAGCTTCCTTCTCATGTATATACTTAATATGTGTGATTTTACTTTGTCATATCATGATTTGTAATATAATGTGCAAGTGACATATATTTAATATATTTTATATTTGGTCATAATTATATTTTGTAAATGTATTTTGTATATTATTAATATATTTCAATATTGTCATATTACATCATCTAATATATTAGACAATATTAGATCATGTAATATATTCTGTATATTTTGTTATGTTGGGTGGTTGAACTTATATGAGGAATGGATTATGAAAATAGGTATAATTAGTTGTCAATTTGTTTAGATTGTTTATTTAATTATTTTCTTTGTTTGGTTTGTATTTTAGAGTTTGGTCCAATTTCCTTCAAATTTTTTTTAATTTTTATTTTTTAAATTTAATTTTTATTCGTATTTAATTTTAAGAATGTGTTCTTTTCTTTTTGCAAGTTTGAGTTTGTTTACTTTTCCGTAATTTACTTTTTTGCAAGGCTTTTTTAAGAATTAATTCATGTGAACAGATAATTTGGTGACAACGAGGTCTAAAGTAGTATGAGGAGTTCCAGTTTGTTTTGAGTAGTGTGCTTTAGTTTTGCAATCCATTTTATCTCATTTTTTTTAATAGGATTTAGAAAAATTCATTTTAGTTATTTCTTTTGGGTGTTATAAGAACCCTGGACACGAACCCATGTGTGAGACATGACTCATTAACCGACAAGATGGATTCAAAGAAGATGATAAGTTTGGAAGAATTCTCTCGAATCTTAATGAAAGTTGGGATCTCTTCTTCTCAAGAAGAGAAAATCTTGACAGAAGTCAATAATTTATCTACATGTCCAGAAATAATAGAAGAATCACAGTACCATGAGATACAAAAACACTTTCCTTACCAATCTACCAGTGAAACTAGAAACTTGGAGACTACATTCGATGGAGAATGACCTGAAATTGAAGAGTTCCCTACATATATATCAACAGATCCTTTATGTACTCGAGCAATTGAACATTTAGAAAAAGAGGACCTACATGGATTGAGGAAGGAAAGTGAGTATCAGGATTACATCGAGCGTTGGTTCGAAGAGGTAATAAGGCCACAATGCCATTTCTTCCTTCGAAATCTTCTGATGCATAAACACGTAAGTTGATTGATGTTCCGTACTTAGGTAATCACTGCAATAAATTTCTCATATGTTGATAAAGGTATATTCTTCATCTTAATTCGTACTTGGTTGCATTGGAAGAGCTCATATACTTGAATAAAAATATCTCCTTTCTTTTTTTTAGGATAGGAAAATATGTATATAAATCAAAAGTTGCAGGTTTAGCTTAAAGATTAATGCAACTTCACTTTTTGTTTTATTTTTCAATAAAAGAACTAAGAAGAAGATAATGTTAATGACTAAACCAAAACAATTCAAATCCTTATTTTTTTTTCATACATGCATATTTATGATTATAACGTTTGCTCAAGGCTAACTTTAAATATCATGGGAATTTACCATTAGTTTAAGGTTTATCTAATACCTATCGATCACTTGTATGTCCTAGACTCGTCATCAGAGCTTGTTATTTAAGTATCTTTATTAAGTAGTAGCATGAGAGTAAGTAAGATTTCTACTTATGGAGGAGCACTATTTTTATATGAAGTTAGATTTGAGGACTAGAGGACAACTGTAGGTCATTCTCTTTTGACATGAACTATAATTTGAGGCTATTATAAATAATGTTACTCACGGGTTAAATTTAATTGATTTGTGTGTTTAGCAAACTTAATGTACTCTAGTACCAATCAACTTCCACATACTTTAATATCTTTTGTAAAAATTATATAGTTACAAGGAAAACCCGTCGGGGTACTAAACAGGCTTGCTCGTAGCGGGTCCATGCCGAATAAAATCATAAATAAGGAAGTTCGGTAAATACAAGCAAACCCATCGGGGTATTGAACATGCTCGCTGACAGTGGGGCTATGCTTGTATGGTACTAAGGTAAACCCGCTGGGGTAATGAACAGGCTCGTTGGTAGCGGGGCAATGTCGGGTAAAAGAGACATATTGCTATGCATATGGATCAATCAAACGAAGGCCTCGAGTGCATATATACATGGTTAATCCAGTCATTTATTTATCATTAGAGAATGGTCGTAAGTTGACCTTAAGACCTTATCATCTAATTCAAACTACATTTAGGATATTACTATCCTAGAAGTGGGACCCGTAATTGTAGAAATTTAATGAACTCAAAATGTGACTCTTTATCCTTATTCCTTAGATGACAATAAGTCTTTGAAAAATGAGTCGGGGATGACTTGTTTTATATAGGATTTCCGGACCATCTATACCCTCATGTTTTCTATCTAAGAACACAAGGAAAATTCCCTACATAACCTTTATGGTCTTAGTGAGCATGTATGAGATATTTCTAATATTAAAATCTATAAGTATTTTGGTCATTCTTATCACTTAACATCTATCATTCTTTTTCTAAAAAATATTTAGTTTTCTAGCTTCCTAAAATTGCTTGTCGATTATTATGTTGGCATAAAACAATACAAGCCAATTTCAACTTATTGATGCCCCAAGGACTGCCATATCATCATTCTGGGGGGATGACGGGCTCTAAAAATTATGTTTTTCATAATTTTATTTCATTTATTTCATAATTCATTCACATGCAATTTAGTACATATATCCTTAAAACGACTATCCTTCCTTTATTTTATTAATTAAAGCTCATAAATGTAAGAGATGTCTAAATAATTACTTTTGATGTATTAAATGTAATTTCGACAATGATCTTGGCGCAAACGCCTAAAACTACAAATGACCACTCTTTCGATACTCGTTTTGACACTTCTTTCAATACTAAGTTCCGCACTAGGTTTGATTGGTTCACTGGTTGACTTACTTTCGTCTTCTGGTTTGTGACGATCATGTATATCTGCGCATGTAAATCAAAATTTTGATTTAATGTTAAAGCTTTGGTTCACCTATATTTTAAATTCAAAATACTTTTAAATAAAACTTAATATTAATTATGGCAAATTAAATATGATAAATTAAATAAACCTTGGAAATTTAAATGTGAAATACCCATCATTTAAATAAATTAAAATCATGACAATCTAATAAATGAGAAATATGGTGCTAGCTTGGAAATCCACTTAAAAAATTCAAAGTATAAAACACATGGTAATCAAAGCAACCATATAATGTTTAAAATTTGATTTGTTATAAAATTAATGGAATATGAACAAAATAAGATTTTTTGTGGTATCTAATACATTGTTTTGGCTTTTTATTATATGCAAGTCGTGTGGAATCACGGTTCATGTGGAGATAAGAATTTTTGGATATATGAACAAATCATGCCATTCAATCACAGATCCAACCAACAAGCAAGCAACAACTCCAATATGAAATCGTCGAGCACCCGTTCTACTACTCAATCTGACACTCCCGTCATTTAAGCCAGGGAGCATATTTTGGGATCCACTGATGAGAAATCCGTGAAGAATCCAACAAAACCGTTCGAAACCCACTTCTCAAATAGGGTGATTTACCTCTCGACAAAAAATATTTTGCAATTTCTCAACAGATTGGGAGAAATTTGCATCTGATCGAGACATATTTTTATAGATTATGTGCATATCCGGATTTGCAAAATCAATGCTTTGTTGAATGACACAGAGTTTTAGTCATTTGATTATATATTTCCACTCTTGTCTTTTCCTGTATAAATATGTATCAGATGCATTGAGAGAAGAGATAGCTTTGCACTTGAATTACCCGCAAAAAAAATGTTGGTCTTGTTGCAAGGCCTCCTAAACAACCCATGGTTTTATTATATATGGTTTAGGAGGGCCTTGCAAATGGTTTTAAAACCATGTGCAAGGCCTCCTCAACCATATATAATAAAACCATGGGTTGTTTAGGAGGCCTTGCAACAAGACCAACATTTTTTTTGCGGGTAATTCAAGTGTACAACAACCCATGGTTTTATTGTACATGGTTTAGGAGGGCCTTGCAAATGGTTTTAAGGCCATGTGCAAGGCCTCCTAAACAATCCATAGTTTTAGGAGGGCCTTGCACATGGTTTTAAAACCATGTATGGGGGAGATGTTGTAATGTTGGTTTCTAACAAAATAAAAAATAATAAAAAAGTTACGTGTCGACCTTAAATAAAAATATGTTTGTTTTAAATTGAAACAAATCGATGGCTACATATAAGACACACCAAAGTTGATAGCTTCTTGAGTGCAATACTTAAGAAGAGGTTTACACCTCAAGAAATTTGATCCCTCTCGACACTTAATAAAACCTAAAATTTAGATCTATACTGATTTAAAACAACAATAATAAATGCTATTGTTTTTTTAAGAAAACAAAAACCATAGATTTGTCCAATTCAATGAATTATCTCTCTAAGTTGTTAAAACGCTCTATTTCTAAACTCATTTACAGATAGTTGGTTGAAACGTTATTCTTAATTAACCTTATGAATGGAGGGACGATGATTTTGTTTATAACTTAATTCTTATGGTAATAAAATATTCTTTTCAAATGTAAATAAAAAGTCGTTTCCTTCTCATGTATATCCTTAATATGTGTGATTTTACTTTGTCATTATGATTTGTAATATAAGGTGTAGGTGGCATACTTTTAATATATTTTATATTTGGCCATAATTAATTTTGTAAAAGTATTTTGTATTGTGTGTATTATCAATATATTTCAATATTGTAATATTAGATCTTGTGATATATTATTTATATGTTTAACGTGTGTTGTATTTTGTTATATTGGGTTGTTCAATTTATATGAGGAATGGATTTTGAAAATAGGTATAATTAGTTGTCAATTTTTTTAGATTGTTTTTTTCAATTATTTTCTCTGTTTGATTTGTATTTTAAAGTTTGGTTTAGTTTCTTGTATTTTTTTTAATTTTTCATATTTTTAATTTTCAAATTTAGTTTATGTTGGTATTAGATTAAGTTAAGTTAGGTTAGATTAGGCCCATTCATGCTTCAATCTTGCACATACAGTGTTGACACCTTCAAGTTTACAAATCTTGGTTGATAATTTAATGTCGTAAATACTATTATATAGTTTTCCTGACAACGGGTGTTGTAAGGGGCACCTCCATAGCAATAGATGATACTGGACTTGCCTCGAGGCAACATGTATACATCGATGCAATTGTACAAATTTAATATGAACAAAAAGTTTTTGTTGTTGTTGTTGTGTTTTTTCATGAGTATATTCGATTCATTTAGATAATGTTATCTATTTACTTGTTGCAGAGTGTTGATGGGGGAAACCACCTGGTTGTTGATCAGACGCCAGCAGCCTCGGGGAAATAGGTATAACTGATTGTAATTGTACAATTTAAATACGTCAAAATGTTTTCTTATTATGTTGTTACAGTGACTATTTTGGTTTTGTTTAGATAATTGTTTCTCTGTTTTTGATGCAGGGTGCTATAAGGGGCGCCTCCCTATTAGTCGGGGCAGGTCCCTTATAACCATTGATCCGATGAGTATATGATCCTCGTAGCAATGAGTATAATTAATTGGAATTGTACAAATATAATATGGAGCATTATGTTTTTTATGTCTTTTTCGTGTGTATATTGTTTCATTCTGATAATGTTTTCTACCTCTTTTTGGCAGGGGGATGATCGGGGAAAGTCCCCATCTGTGGAGCAGAAAACACCATCACTTAGGCATCAAGTAAACCTAATTGTAGTTTATGAATCTATCATGATCGATATGTTTTGTTAATATAATTTTTTCCTCAGTCTATTGCTTTCATGTCAGTAATGTTTTATATATTTTTGTTGCAGACCACTGATTTAGCGTATGAAAGAATGCCAGAGCAATAAATAGTTTTTGATGTGGATGAGTTGATGCACAATGTTGTCATTGGTTATTCTCTAGACCCGATTAAGATGATGGAGAAGACCTTGAGAAAAAATAATTAGGATATCCTTCGTCTACTATTCATTCAGCCACAGACATATGAGATTAGAGCCAAGGTTGATGTTTTGGTAAAGAGATCGCATGCCTTGAAAATAAGTGGTGGAATCTTGAATGATAATATAAATTCATTTAATACTTTATAATTTGTACTTGTATATGATGGTGAACTTATAAAATATGGTTTGTATTTACAGGATTTTCTGCGACCACACACTAGTGGTCAAGGTGGTGTTGGCCCCAATGATGCTCGTGGAGAGTCATCACATGAGCAAATGACTCCACACACATCTCATGTGTCATTGTTGTTGATTGAACAATCAACAACACGTTTCACGACACCCCCAAGGCCATCTGTGAGTGCACCCACTAATGATTGATGGACACCAAATCGTGCAGAAGAAGGGGTCGATGCAGAGCCTGCTAGTATTGATATTGCTGAAGCAACATTTCTTGGATCTTCTCGTGTCACTAGCACTGATACAATATAAACAACATTTTTGGTGGATGAAGAGCTTGTTCCAATAAAGATAGAGAAGATTCTAGGTAATTACTATGCATTGTTCAAGTTAGTGTTTATAATTTGATTATAATATACCGATAAAACATTGTCTTTCAACTAATGATGGCATGATCATTTTGTAGGAAATGATGTTTTTTATAAACATCTAAATGATTTCTCCTTGGAGATCTCTGGGACCACCATTTGCAGAAGGTGGGATAAACAAATTGGTACAACTGTATCTGGTTGGAATGTTAAGAGTCGAATCTGAATTTCATGATGAATAACAATATAGGAATAAATTGATAGATGATGATTATAAAATTATAATAAAGCTCGCCTTTATAAGGCTTGAGCAAGCATAGTGAAGGGTTGCGCCTTTTCACTAGTAACCTAATAATACATTTATTTATAAATAATAATATTATTTAAATATTCACAACAAAAATTAAAAATTTAAAAGATGAGCTCACTAATCGGTTGGTTGGCCTATTCAGAAACGATACATTTAATAGAGTTGCGTTCCTAAAGAAGTTTGAACAACATATAAAGATTTTTTGGGACCAATATAGGGTTCACCTATAAATGAACCCTAGGTATGAGCACCCTTCGATGATTTCAACTAGAGAGTGGAAATCCCTAGTGGAAGATGGAAAAGAGATGGCTCTGAGAAAAGAAGGAAAGCTACCACGAGGCATAGGGAGGTATGCAATACTTTCTACAATGTAATTCTAAACCTTATTATTATTAATTTATATATAAAAATTGGAAAATCTAACATATTTCAACACTTGTATAGGCTGTCTGACACATCAAAGGACACAAAGGAAAGACAAGAAAAAATTGGTCAACACAAGCTTGGGTCTACTGGTTATTCGAATTTGGCGGTACGAATTGTAAGTATTGAAAAACCAATAATGCATCCTAATAATAAATTGCAAATTACTTTTCATTTTATTGCACCACAAGAGGTAAATTCATGACGTTATTCAAATATGCAGGTGGACCGATTCAAGGAAGTTCCCACTGAGGAATACTTGAAGCTTGCCTTTCAGCATGGCTTTGGAGCTGTTATTGAACACCGAAAAAGCTTGTCTCGGAAAACACGGTCTTCTGGTGATCCATCTTGCGCACATGTATATAAAATCTATATAGTTAATGAAGATTTATTACTTGTGAAATCTATTCGTTATAAATAAGTTCCATAAAATATTGACTTTGTTTTGAGTAAGAAAACAACAATCCAATCAATGTTGAGGATGGACAACAACCAATCGAAGATCATGCTTTGAATCCTGGTAATGAATTTATTCATATGCTACAATTTTAAATACTACATTGCAGATGGTGAACATTAATTGTACTTTTCCATGTTTACACTGTAGAACATGTAGAGGGTCACACTGTACAGGTTGATCCTATACAGGAATATAAAATACATTATGTGGCCACATTAGGTAAAAAAACACATTTACAATGTTTTTTTTAAATGAAATACCAGTCATTATAATATCGAAATATATCAATGTAACATTTTCAAATTATTGCAGCAAATTTGGACCCCTTATCGCAAAATCCACATCGTGAGTACTCTACTAGGAAGCCATCACGACAAGTTGATGAACCACCAAGAACTGAACAACAAATTCTATACGATGAGTTTCTTGTTCATTTTGTAAAGAGAAAAAAATAGAAAGAAGTGACTGAAGAAATAACGTGTAATTATTTTTGATAATATAATTTCATGCATATTTGTTTCCCTACTGAATGAATGAATGATTTAATGAATGTTAGCTTTTATTGAGTGAATGGTAAATGTTTCTTTAAGATGAAATCTGCATGTTTTCACATAATTTTTATTCAAGTACATGCACTGGGCATATATGGGGAATTGAGAGTGATGTGAGGGGGGAGGGGCCATAAGAGCTTCCACCTCCATGTGGTTGGTCATGTTCAGTAGAGAATATTAAATTATTCTCGAAACAAAGAGGAGCTCAATAAATGGCTATGTTGGTGCCTTTCTACAACTCACTCGTGTGTTATCTAAATTTGACAATATCTTGGGGCTTGTTATGAAACTAAACTTAACTTATCCTACTTTTCAAGCCTCTAATAAGGTAAGGAATTATCCATTTCTCACTTACTTTTGACAGTTTGAGAAAATGTAAAATAAAATGAAAGTAAGCACTAACAATATATACATAAGCAAGCAATTCTTACACAGTGACATTGTTAGATAGAAGTCATTGAAATATAGTTCCACAAACCTATTTATGTTCAAGATCCATTTTCATTTGCAAGACATAATGGATCATATAGATCTTTGCACATCTTATCTCTTGCCCCACAATTGTTAGAATGTCCTTGTATATTCATCAGAGTTCTAGAGCTCCCGTCAACCTGCAACCTTCCTTGATGGTCTGCATGTCTGACTACCCACCATGCTCTCTAGCCACACCAAAGGCTCTACAACAAGCTAACACCAACAACGTCGATTCCAATTTTGTTATTTCACTAAGCATGCCTTACATAAGCTCTCTAAGTAAAGAGATCCAAGTATCCTCTAGAGTTTCTTTGTCACATTCCCTAGGATCTACCTCCATCTCACAAAAGGACTCAAACATTAACACTTCAAGTATCCTCTAATCCCCCCCCCAACCCCAGTTCCTTCCTTTCTTGCATAAATATAAGTACAAAGACTCAATACAAACACATCTTCGAGATACAAATGATGTAATGAACTCCCAAATGGATTAAGGCAAGATGATGTTCAAAATCAAATAGGTAAGGCAATTGAGATATGGAATACTTTTGATAGTTTGAGAAAGGGTAAAATCAAATGAAATTAAGCATCAACAACAAACAAATAAGCAAGCAATTCTTACATAGCGATATTGTAAGATTAAATTCATTGAAATCAAGTTCCACAATCCTATTTATAGGCATACTTGAACAAGAATATCACTAACCAATTCAATGTTTAACAATAAACCATGGGCATGTAGCTATGGATGACAAAATATAAGATGGATAAGATAATTTTATCAATGTCCATTGAATCAAGACAATAGTAGGTCAATAAACCCTAGGGTTGTAGCTAGGACATACACCCTAGTTGTGGGAATAAACAAATAGAGAAATGAGTAAGGAATTCCCACACTCTCTTGTATACCATTTTGAGGTTCGTAAGAGACCGCAAGCATGAAATTGAACCAACCAACAAACCCTAATTATTGTAATAAACAAGGAGAAAAACAATGTTAGGGTAGAACAACATTACAACCTAATAAGTGTATTAGAGATGATTTATGGGTGCACTATAGGGAGAATCCATAAGTGTGTTAGAGAGGATATGCAAACCAATAACAAGAGATTTTAGGGTGCCCATAGTCTAAATCACTTGTATACAAGAGATTAGGATGTTCACATGAGGCATGGGTCCTTGCCCAATTTATGCCAAATGTAAAATTGTGCCATTCTAGGATTTGGGAGGGTTTTAGCTCTAGTTATGGTACATTTCTGGATAATTCGTCAAGAGAAGACCTTACTATACTTGTTGTATTACAATGCTGGAATGTAATATTTGCATTTCTTATTTATAATGGAACTAGGATGAACAAAATTTATTACATTTGTTAGATTTCATCTAATGTTTTCTACAAACTAAGGAAATAAATGAATTGGTGATGTTTTTTAATTCACAAGTTTGTTAGGAAAATAATGTAGTCTTTACATTTTTGGAATATCTGTGTTATCTCTTATCATCATTTTTTCGTGGTACTAATAATATTTATAATATGATGTAGTTGTGAGGGACCCTTGTTATCAGCCAAAATGGCACTTCTCTGTCCGAGTGTCGACATTCCTCATGTTGGTACAAAAAAGGACAATTTGTATTGAAGTGGCCAAAACACTATAGATGGGCATGACCTTTGATGCATTTTTCTTAAATCAGCCTTGTATATTTTTATTATGGATTTTGGGTTGCATACGCGACTATGTGCATTGCAAATCGTGTATCATACACGAGTATTTGCATTGCAACCCACGTATACTTGCATACGCAAGTTTCCTTTGGGAAACCCGCGTGTCATATGCAAGTTGCCTGTATTAATACCTGTGTATACCCTAATTCGACATGAAAAAATATAATTCGAGATTAGATGACATTAGTTGGGGCCTAATCCATAACTATCCCAACTATCTCAACCATCCCAACCTTCGAAACCACTCTATTTCCCAAAGTATAACTAGAGGCCTCGGGGTGGGGACTAATCAATCAATTTTGGAGAGAAAAGTTATGCTGGTGGTATATCTTCAGAGTCTTGGAGCAGGAAAACTCAGAGTCCTTTGGTTGCAGAGGAGTCCTTGTCTCAGAAGCTGGGTTGTACTCTTATCTCATTCATCGATTGTTAATAAAGAGAATTCTTCTTCCAATCTTGTATTGAGTCTATTTCATGTGTATTGGTTAATGAATATACTTGTTTATATGTTGAATATGATTTTCATCTAACCTCTGATATATATGCATGAGATATTACTTAAAGTATTCGCTCTTTGTAGGTGAAGAGGTGCATCCCTGGAAGCTTTGGAGAGAAGAGGAGCGGGAGAAGATCAAGCTTGGATCAACCGTCGTTAATCAGGTAAGTCCAGACTTTATTCCTATTCCCTTTCCATTCTCTTGTAAAAGTTAATTGTTTGCAAGTTAGTAGTAAGTTGGTAACCCCTAACCCTAGGTTGCAAGGGTTCCTTATCCTGAACAACAAAACTGGCGACTCCGTTGGGGAGTCTAGCCTGCTGTGGGTTAGTCTTGTAGATACTTGCCCAATCTTTGCTCTGATTTTGTGTGTGGTTATTTATCTTGCCTTTGATTTGCAGTATAGTGTGTCTAGAGACCTTTATTGTTTTTTCTTTTATGATTTTGTTTTTGTTGCATACACGGGTTGCTGTGCTACACAGTCATGTATAGCAACTTGTATACGCGGGTTGCTCTATAAGACAGTCATGTATGGTACGCGAGTTTCTCTATAAGACAATCACGTATTTGCTGTAGAAGCATAAAATATTGGGAGAGGGTTTCTTGTACTTGTCTATTTTGAATTTTTGTCTGCTTAGGGGGTCTTCTGTTGTTGGCATCTTTCTGTAAGTTTGAAAGTCTTATGTACCATGCTTTGTGTTTTTTGTTAAGCCTTTGAGTTTTATTGTTGAATCTTCTTGCACTTAGCAATTTGAAGTAGGTCCTCTTGCTTGGGTATTAGGTTCAGTGCTGTGTATCTGAGTCAGTGATTGGGATTTTGGATACCTTATGCTCTGTATTGCCTTTGAGTAGTATCAGTTTCTCACTTTTCCTTTAGTAAAATCAGTGGATTTCATTCATTGGTTCTTCCCAAGTTTCCTTCCTACATGGTTGAAGTTGGTTCTTGTAGGTCCTCTACACTTCATATTGCTTTCTTTATGTTTTGATTATTCAAACTCACTCAAAAATTTTTGCATTTAGGTGCATGATAGTTTTTGAAGAATTTGGAAAGTGAAGAAAAACATTTGATACTTTTGCATTTAATTGCATATAGTGGTTTTATTTTCAGTATTTTCAAATAAAATTTCAAAAATTATAAAAAAGAAGTCTTAGTTTTCTCATATATAGTTTCAGTTTCATTAGCTTATTTTTACAAAAAGAAAAGAAACTTGATTTAAGTAGTTGTAATTTGTTTTGGAAATTCTGTTGAACATTGTTTTACTATTTCTTATCGAGTCTATAATATCACAGTCATTCATGCCATTTACCCTTTGACTAAGAAAATCCCTTAAAATGAACGATATAATTTAAAATTTATTAGTAAGTTTTATTTTATAGGGTCATACACCTACTAGCTTAGGCTAGACTTGTGGAATGGGAAGTGTAAACTCTCCACAAGTTTTTAAATTCAGACGTAGTTGGCCAATCGATAGGCAAATCCTTTTCTATGTTGGTAGTATCTGGGAGCCTCCTTTCAAATGGGAGTTAAGCACGAGGCCGTGTGGAGGCTTGGACCGAGGAGATAACCCTCCAATTCCTTGTCAAAGCGTAGACCAAGGTTTTTGTGCATCTGGGGATTCTATCCTAGACAGAGTTTTGGGCTTTGCTACCCTACCCATGCGTATGAACCAGGCTTGCGATTGTCACCCTGAACTATTGATATAGTTAAGGTATCCTTTAGTCTCTTTGACATCTAGGGTTCATACACAGGTAAACCAAAAGGCTATTTCTGGTTCACCTTGGACGAGCTTGGAAGGTAACCCTTGTTGAAAGTGTAGGAGGGCGGTGGGTTATTCCTCCGCTTGTGCCTAAGAACCTTTTCAAGGACACCAAGCAACTGTCTCACAAATTTCTTCAGGAAAGCATATCTTATACCCCTTGTGTCTGTTGTGACTTTAGGAGATTTTATAGTGCTTGCTCTATGGTTTGTTTGTGTTTAGCCGACCTTAGGGTGTGAAGAGTCAAATTTTCAATCATGGAGGAAAAACCTATCAGAAGGTCAATAAGGTTGCAAAACCTTCCTTCGCTTATTACAGTGGAACCTCCACCTCCCCCTCAAAGGCGAAGATTAGAAACAGATGGTTCTTTCGAACCAGTAGGAGTTAGTGAAGTTTCGGGTGAACCAAAACTTAGGACAAACCAAGTTGATTTAAACATAGTAGAGATAGAAGACTTCCAGGATGATGAGTTTGCAAGATACTTTTACTCACCTCTTACTGACCTAAATGATCCAGTGATCATCCAGGTTCTTCCTTTCAGTTCACCTGTGATCAGTGTTCCTTTGGGCAGACTAATGTCTAGTGTAGGAGAAAGTCCTTCTACCTCCACCTCAGCCGCTCCGGCTGAAGGAGTACCACCTCCCTTGGTTGGTGCCCCTAGAACAAGTATACCTACTACCCCTTTAAATCCATCTAGTCGGGTGGTCCAACCACCGGCTTCCACAAATTTAGTAGGCACTTCTGGTGGAGTGGTCACTGGGATTCCTAGTGTACCTTTTGTTTCAACTTCCTTTGCACACACTACTTAGAGTGGTACTATAGGATCCTCATCATTTTTCTAGGGTTTTCCTTGGAATGGGGGGCACATTCCCCCATCTGCTCCATATGTAGGACCAACACCTGCATATGCAGGGGTGCAGTTCGAAAACCCTAATCCTTATGGTCAAGGTTTTCAAACTCCGGTTTTAGCTCCTTTCACGAGATCTCTTTTCTCGCTTTTTAGCGGAGGGATACTTGATCATGTTTTTCAAACCCCAGTTTCAACTGGGATACCTCAAACCTCATACACTGCACCACAGATGAACAATCCACTGGCTTATGGGTGGAATCCTTTCCAAAGTGGCCCGACTACTTCACAACCGATAGCAGGGGGCAACCTGCCTTCACATTTGAGAATTTAGGGGCAGGTCCTTCTAATTCCCAAGCTGGTACTTTTCATGCTTTGGTTAGACCCAAGCTCCCTTTCCTGGTAACTTTAAACTTGCCATACTTGTCAAAGCTAATGAATGACCGGGTGAGACATAATGCCTCCTGGCCACATGTTACTACCAAGTTGCCCTCGGATATCCCAAAATTCGAAGGCAAAGTTGGTGAAGACCCGGGGGCTCATATCACCACTTTCCACTTGTTGTGCTCTTCCAAATCACTGAACGACAACACAGTTTGGTTGAGATTGTTCCAAAGAACTCTAACTAGTGCCTCAACAAAATGGTACATTGAACTGCCCTTTGCTACGTTTGATAGTTTTTGGGACTTAGAAAATGTGTTCCTTAATCATTTCCAACTTCCTATTTTGTATGATGCTGGGACAGACTTGTTGTCCACCTTTCAGTAGGACAAAGCCACTCATATTTTGGATCACATCCAAGAGTGGAGAAGGCAGAAGAGGCTTATTAAGGCCACCATCCCTCTCAATTTTTTACTAGAATGGTTCCTTAAATCCTTATTGCCATATATATCTAAGGATGTATCTACTTCGGGAGTAACTAATGAGGAAGAGGATATCCTCAGGGCCCAGTAGTTAGATTTGATATATTCTCAGTCTGGGATTCTATACAAAATTATCCCTGATGCACCGAGGCCAACTCATAATGTTGAGAAACCTAATCCTGGACCCCATGTCGATGGTGTGGTTGGTTCAGTAAAATCTCCCACTGTGGAATCTTTGGCTAAATAGCTCGATGAGTTGTCCATCAAACATTCTACGACGAAGGTAGCAAAGGCTGCCCCCTCACCCTAGAATGCAAATGTTTTTGCTCAATCCTCCCAAAAGGGCAATCAACAACCCGGTGGGAAAAAGAAGAAGGGGAATAAAGGTGAGGGAAACCAAAACAAGCCAAAACCCACAAACAATGTTTATGGGGGGAAAAAAGAAAATAAGAAGGTGAAATTCCCATGTAAGTTGTGCTAGGAAGATCTCCTGACCCATCAATTTCCCCTTATGGACCAAGCTTAGAAGTTGCTTAAAAGCCAACAACCAGCTGTCCTGAAGGATCCTTTTCCCCAAGGACATAATTCTGCTTCAACTTCAAATGTAGTAGGGGGCACCCCAAATGCACCTGACCCAAATTATATCAACATGGTTCGATCCCAGACACTACTCCAAAATAGGAACAAGAACTATGAAACAGAGGCTCCAGAGAAGGGTAAGTCTATAGGTGAAACTTATAACCCTCTCACGATTGAAAACTCTGCCGAAACTATGCCCAAGATACTGAAAGGTGTCTTCAAGAAAGCATTGCATAATCCCAATGCTAGGGCCACATCCAATTACTTTGTAGTTGAAAATTTAGCCCAAACCCCTTGTGCGATGTCGGCTTTAGAGGTGTTACAGAGTTGTCCCTCCCAACGAGATGCACTCTTATCAGCCTTAGGTAGTATGGATTCATTGAGTCTGATGGCGAAGTTTAATTTGTTTGATGTCAAAATTAGCCTGCCATATCATGTAGCCTTGTTGATAGATGTCATCCATGGCGGAAAAACCATTGGAAGGGCATTTGTCGATGAGGGTGCTTCTACATGTGTCATGTCCTTGTCTTGTTGGAAAGCTCTTGGGTCTCCAGAGCTAGTTCCATTGAACACCCTACTTACTTCTTTCGACCGAAGGTCATTTCGTCCACATGGTATCCTCTCAGCTTTCGAGATAAAGTTGGCAGGGAAAGCAGTGTCTGTTGAGGTAGAGGTGATTGATGCGCCTTTGGATTATAACTTGCTTCTGGAGAGAAGATGGACTTATGCCATGTCCACTATTGCATAGGCCATTTTTCGAATAGTAGTGTTTCCACATGAAGGGAAGTTGGTTACTGTAGACCAACTCAGTTTCACTCGAAAGGGCTGCATGGAAACTAATGAGTCCACCATACCATTGGTTGATCAGGTTAAACCTGCTTCAGAGAGCTTAGGGGCTGGAATGTATTCATCATTGATGGGCACATTCAATCTTCCAACTCCAATTAATTATTTAGGTTCTATGAGCATAGGGAAGTCTATTGCAACGATTGTCCATAGAATGGACCCTTAGGTTCTTCCTTCTCGTCATGGACCTGAAGTACCCTTGTCAGCAGCGGAATTAGCTTACCAAGCTATCATTCATACCACTGTTGACCCCGTCTCGGTTCCTCTCACAGTCTTAGAGGAGCCGGATGAATCCTATCTGCCTGCTTGGGCAGAGAAGTCTTCGCATACTCAAGATTGCTTAGATATGGTTTTTCCATATGCCGAAGCCATTTTGGAAGTTATGTGTGGGTGTGATAAGATCTGCAAAGATCTTCATCATCGATCTTATTTTCTTCCAGACTTAAGTATAATTGAAAATCAAGAGTTCCATATGAGACTAGCAGTTGGTGCTGATACTCTAATCAATCCCTTACTAAAGGAGGGGATATTTGCTGAGGGGAATATGGAAAACATTTTTGTTACTATTTCGATCAACATCTCTGTGAACCCAAACGTTGTGGAGAATGTATTTATCAGTGAAAACTGCTCTCCGGAGGAGATTGCTATCTATACAACCTTGTTTAAGGAGTTTCGCGACGTATATGCTTGGTCATATGAGGAGATTCCAGGCATTGATCCATCGATAATCGAACATGAAATCCGAACCTATCCTGATGCCAAACCAATTCGACAAAAACTTAGACCTGTCAATCCACGCAAAGCGGCAACTGTCAAGGCTGAAGTTGAAAAGCTAGTTTAATTTACCCGCTAGCTTTAATAGAATGGGTATCCAACCCCGTTCTTGTCGACAAAAAATAGGGGACAATACATGTCTGTACCGACTTTCATGATTTAAACAAATCATGTCCTAAGGACAACTACCCTACACCATTCATAGATCAAATCATTGATGCTTGTGCAGGGAGTGAAGTCTTCTCATTTATGGAAGGTTTCTCCAGGTATAATCAAATTCAAATCAAACTGGAAGACCAACATAAAAAAACGTTTATTTGTCCTTGGGGTACATTCACGTACAAGAAAATGCCTTTTGGATTGAAAAGTGCAGGGGCTACTTTTCAACGGGCAATGCATTTTTCTTTTCATGGCATCAAATATATTGTAGAACCCTACCTAGATGATCTGCCAGCACATTCTCGAAAGAGGATTGATCACCAAGATAACTTGCGTTTAATCTTTGAAACATCCAAACATTATAAAATATGTTTGAATCCCCACAAATGTGTTTTCTGTGTCGAGTTAGGTAGGCTACTTGGATTCATTGTTTCTAGTAAAAGTATTCAAGTGGATCCCTTGAAAGTTGAGGCCATTCTAAATTTGCCTCCTCCTTGTTCCATCAGGTAGCTTCAGAGCTTGCAAGGGAAGTCCATATTTCTCTGATGTTTTATCGTAAATTATGCTAAGATCACTAAAGGTTTCATGCGCCTGTTGAAGCGGGACACTCCATTTGTATGGGATGAAACTGCACAACTTGAGTTCAAGGCATTAAAGAAATCTTTTTTGTCGACACCCTTATTGTGCCCGCCAGATTACTCTCGGGACTTTATATTGTATCTGGCCACATCTGAGTCGACCATAGGGATAGTACTAGTCCAGGAGGATGATAAAATCCAAGAGCATGCCGTCTGTTATCTTAGCTGTGCTTTAGTTGGCCCTGAACTTAGATATTCCCATGTTGAAAAGTTGGCTTCAACAGCTGTATATGCTGTTCAGAGGTTGTGTCACTACATCTTACTAAGGACTACAACAGTAGTGGCAGATGTTAATCCTTTCCAGTATGTTTTGTCCTGATGGATAGTTGGAGGCAAATTCAACAAATGGATAGTCTTTCTCTAGGAGTTTGACTTAGATTTCCAATCCGCCAAATCCAAAAAATCCTTAGTTTTTGCAGAGCTTATCGTAGAATTTCCTGTTGAACAAGATGTAACCATTGAAGAAGACTCATTCCCAGATGAGCACATCTTCTTGATTTCTACCTTTGACCCATGGTATGGAGATATACTTATCTATCTCCACACTCTGAAGTGCCTTGCAACCTTTTCGCGGGAAGAACGATGCAAATTAAGCTTGCATGCAAAAAACTACCTCATTATTGGAGATACTTTATATCGTATAGGGGTAGATTCTGTTTTGCGTCGATGTCTTACCCACAAGAGGCCGAGACTATCCTAAATGATGCCCACAATGGAGTGTGTGGGGGTCATTTATTTGGGTTAGCAATGGCCCATAATATTTTACGTGCCGGTTATTTCTAGCCCACGATCTTTAAAGATTGTGTGGAAGCTGTGAAGTGCTGTCATCCATGTCATCCTTAGACCAAAAAGATGCGGTCGCATCCTGCTTCGATATTTCCTGTCATATCCATGGGCCCCTTCACTAAGTGGGGGATATATTACATGAAGTGCAACCCAGTTTTGGCTGGGGGGTACAAATACATCATTATCGATGTAGATTATTTCACGAAATGGGCAGAGGCAATGCCCACCTATAAGGCTGACGGGGAAATTGCAGATTTTTTCATTTTTAACCAAATTATCGCACGTTTCGGTATTCCTAAGGAGATTGTCATTGACCATGGAGGTCACTTCTAAAACAACATGATGACTGAGTTGACCACTATGCTAGGGTTTAAACAAGACCATTCGTCTTCTTTTTACCCCCAAGCAAATGGTCAAGTCGAAGCAGTAAATAAGACCTTGAAGACTATTCTCAAACATACTATTAATGCAGCTAGGTCAAATTGGCACATCATGCTGTATCCTTCACTTTGGGATTGTCGAACCAATGTGAAAAATTCTACAGGGTTCTCTCCTTTCTAGCTTGTTCATGGGGTGGAAGCAGTAACCCCGGTTGAATGTGAAATCTTGTCCTTAAAGATTGCTATTCATGTGTTACCTGATACAATTGAGCTTGAAGAATGTTTGTTACATTTAGAACATCTAGATGAACAATGTAGGGATGCGCCGAAGACAAACAAGACTCACAAAAATAGGGTGAAAAATCAATATGATAAATCGGTCAAACCTAGGAATTTTTCTGAAGGGGAACTTATCTTGCTCTAGGACCAAGATAAAGAACCCTTGGGGGTAGGGAAATTTAGGTCTATGTGGTTAAGATCCTATGTCATGTCCAAGGTTCTAAAGAAAGGCGCATATGAATTAACTGATTTTGAGGGGAATAAGCTGCCTGAGCCTAGAAATGGGCTCTACCTGAAAAAGTACTATGCTTAGGCTTAGCACTTTTTCTTGTATTTTTTATTGTATGTAACTTTATGTATAATAGTTCAGCAGTTTGTCTTCTGATATGATCTGTTGGTTGTTACAGATGTCTTCCAAGTGGTTTGTAGTTTTTGCATATGGTGATAGTCGCCACACTTGCAACCTAGCTTCAGCCACATGGATTATTTACTCACCCTCAGGATAGCTAGTTGCCTCTGGAGGCACTTGCGTAGGTCCTTCTACCAATAATGTGGCCGAATACAGGGCTATCATCGAGCTTTTATGTGATGCCTTGTCACATGGCATCACCCAGCTGGAAGTCAGACTTGACTCTCAACTGGTGGTTTCCCAGCTCAATCAATCTTATCAGGTGCGAAACCCTATTCTACTGCGTTAGTTTATGAAAGTTAGGTTATTGGAAAGAAAATTTGATTTTATTACATTTAATCATATTCCAAGAAATCAAAATTCATTAACTGATGCATATGCAAATTATATCTTGGATTGGCATTTAACACATATTTCATAAAATTTACAACAGACACATTGAAAAAAACATGTAAATAGACAGACAATATATATATATATATGTGAATATATGTCCATATAGATAGGTCAAGTTCGATCCTCAGATCCAGTCATAGCTGTATAATATACAAAAAAGATACAAAATCTGGATCATAATCCATAAAATGCTCCTAAAGTCTAAGCTTGACCACCCTGGTCATCCTGACCACCTTCAGCATCCTGGTCATCCTGCTCTCGGGCTTCTTCAACCTCTTCAGCTGCAGCAGCCTCAACAACATATATGTACACTAGCACTTCTCTGGCTACCCTCCTCATAAGGCATATCCAGATAGGTGGTATACTAACCACTAGCTCCTACATAACGACAGGGATCTGCTCAATGCGTAAAGTAGGTACTCTTTGGGTAAGCTTGGTTAGCTTCCCCTCAAGAACCCTAATCAGACCTTGATCTTCTCCTGCCACAGGTCGCACATACATATGAGGATGCCCAACAGGGTGAATTGGTCCAATATCTGCATTTTAAAACATTTTTAGGATTAAAAACTCTTATACATATGTATATATCTTTATGACAAAAAATTCATAAAAATTTAAAAACTTGAAAACCAAAATACCTCGCACTCCCCATGCTCCTCCAAGAGGGAGGACAAGGTCATTTTCACCTTGGAAATCCATCCCATCATATGGAAACTGCTCCAGTGCTGGTAGTTGTTGCTCCCACCATATGTAGCAGTCATCATCCTACACACTTTGAACCGATCCACCGCCACCGTGGCGGAGGAAGATTCCCCCCACCTACTCAAACTAGGCTGACGGGGAGAAGAAACTGGTAGAGGTACTGCAGGATTGAGACCGAGCACCCTCTCAAAGAAAAAGGCCACTAATATGCTAGAGTAACCAAAGTTTTTTCGTCGGCCTCTTTTGCAGTCAGAGAGTTTCTTCTTCATTATCGGGATTACTCCCGAACACAAGTCAAATAGGGCTCCTTGTAGACATTCCACTGTGAGTCTCATCTGGTTTCGAGTTGTAAGATGAAGTGATGATGATCCTACAACCCTCAATATTGTGCTTACCAACACCTGTAATGGCAAGCTCCGAATATGAACAATAGGGATGCAAGTACCCTTCTTTCGTGTACCAGGTGCACAATATGTGTCAATATAGTTCTGCACACTTATAAGGTCACCGTCTCTACCGGTACCTTTCAAGTTAACCAAAGCTCCCCATCGTGACAAACCAGATATGAAATAGATGTCTTCCAAGGTAATCTCTAGAATCTCACCTTGTAGGCCAAATGCACCAAGATCATGATCCTAGTAGTTTATCAAAAACTCCAGTAAGTGGACATTGGATCGCATATGTGAAGTGCAAAAGAATTTAAGCAATCCACTTTGCCGCAATGCATGCATTGTGGGGGCACTTCGAAGAGCATCTTGATCCATGTCTTCATGCTCCCTCTTCCTCCACTCCAGAACCATGTTTTAGTCTACCATTGAAGCCATTTTCAAACATTAATTTCAATTAAATTTTTTTGATTTTGGCCTTATATAGATTTTCTCTATGTCCCGCAGTATACGCGACTGTCCTTTGGACATGTCGCATATCATACACGAGTTTCTTTCGAGCAAGCCAGATATAAAACACGTGTATGTGACTGTCTAGGTCGCTTACGTGCATATACAGCGCGACCCCATAGAATTGGCCTAAAACCTCAATTTTTTTCATAAAATCAAAATTTGCTTGGATGAAATGAAAGAACATAGAGAGTAGATTTACCTGGCACTTGCGGTTTTGAAAATTGTCCATCGAGTTGTCCACAACGAGTGATTGAAGGCAAAGGTAAAATTTGTCTATATTGGGTAAAAATGTCAAATGGTGAGTTTTGATTTCTATTTTGAACTATTTATAGAAATATTATTTCAAAAGTGGGTTTTTAACCTATAGTTCTTATTTTTTGATAAAAATCAAACTAATACCATGTCTTTTTTCTTCAATGTAACAGGTCTAAGGTCACTTAAAGTTGTTTTTCACTCATATAGGATAAGGTTTTGGTCATTCATATTCATTTTTGCATTTATACCTAATCCGTCTTAACCCTAGAATTACTACTTTGGCCATGGACTATGGTATTTTAACCATTAGTACCTTGTCTATATCATTGTTCTTCCGTGGATAGGAATTTCCTCACATGAGTACCCTAGATTAGAACACATTTATTGTCTTTTGGTACTCATGCCGCATTTGTCTTAGGTTCAGGAGAGCCTTCTTAGCTATTTTTCATGCCAAATTGAGCCTCATTTTGTTCTACTTTTACAAGCTATCCCTTTTAAAGGCTCTCCATCCTTATGGAGTTTCTTTAGGCCCGGGTCTAACTCCTCAAAATAGACTCGACTGTCGAGTAAACTTGTCCATTCAGGCTCGTTAAGAATATGTGAATGGGCATCTACATTGGTGGTAGGTTATCTGTTTCTCGGACCATGCGGAATAATATGAGAAAGGATCACTCTCTTTTCTACGGAATTGAGAAGAGTATTCTCAGGCATAGGTTTATCACTTTCCCGGACCCGAGGGACTAAATTTATGGAAAAGGAACACCTGGTATGAGCTTAGTTTTCTCTTTTTTGTGCTCTGGACCTAAACATTAAAAAGATTATGAGTGTACTTTATGTCTTTTTCATGCTCGTTAAACACTAAGAACAAAGCATCGAGTTTATTGTTGTAAGCCCCATATCTTGTAATCAAATGGATCTTTTCGAGTGATCTTGCTTTCCTTCACACTCGTAAAACTCAAGCTATATTCTGCTCTCAAAGGAGCATTGGGTAGGTGGTAATTTAACCTTTTTCGGACCTCCCTGATTAAGTACAAAAAAGGTTCACCTTTTCTTCTACGGAAGTTAAGAGAGTTCTTCTGCGGTATGTTTTATACTTTTTCAGCCTCAGGAAACTAAATTGGACGAAAAAGGACCCCCCTGGAGTCTTTTTCAAAGTTTTCAGACTCTCTAAATATGAAAACACCAAGCGAGCATGTACTAGTTTGGGCTCGTAAAATCCACGAATAAGTGACATTATCAAGCATTATTCCTTCTTCTCTTCAAGCTTGTCAAAAATGAAGAGAGAGCTGAGTTGACTTTCCTGGACTCGTTAAAATTTAATAGTAAAGATAAGGAATAAGTTTTCTCTTTGGGTTACAGTCGGTGGTAGCACATCCTCCTTGAACATAGCACTCTCTGAACTTTTTGATACTCATGTCTCAGTGTACACTTTCAGTTCAGCTATCACTTTGAGTTTCTTACTCCTCCACTTGTCATTTATGCTTGGGGAATCTATTCATGTTTCCTACATGACAAATAAGTCTAGTTGTCTTATCTGAAAAGTTAAAAGTTGCCTTGGGTCATCTTTGTGTCGTGCTCACTATTCAAGGATTTATCCTTGTTTCTGCTTATTATCCCGATTCAATCATTATCCTATCTGATACTACTTGTGTCTACCTTCCTTTATCAAGTTCCTAGTAACTCTTATGATCCGTTGGAGGATCTATTTCCTTCCTCATCACATCATGGTTTCTCATCGGCATTTCCTAAAGACGAAGACCTAGAGTTTTGACGATAGTACCCTAGGATTCACTTTCATCATTGGTGAATTCCTTTGCTTCAGTTGCCAATTGTCACCTATTGATTGGAAATTTGTTGAATCCTTTCCATGTTCGACTTTGATACATCCATTCACATGGCCTGGATTGTATTGGTTCCTTTGGATTTTGATGAAGAACTTAGGTTCACATCTATAACCTAAGTTATGCAAGATTGTGTTGTGTTCACCTACACAGCTTCCAGATCTTTGAAGACTCATCATTATTGTATATTATGGCTTCAATCCACCTTCTATAATATACGTGGTCTAGAACCTGTATCATATGATGTACTCAAATATTGTAAAGGAGCTAATGTTCCAGTATATTGAACATGGCATCCTTAGATATGATTTTGTATATAACATGTATTTGTTTCAGGTACTTCCTCTGCTTCCTTGGACTTCTGAGTTCTCCAAGATAATGATTATAATGTATTTCGGCCATCGCTTCCCTCTGACCTCATACATTAGGGGGCATCTGTTATCAACCAAAATGAAACTTCTCCATCCGAGTGCCGACATTCCTCATGTTGGTACACAAAAGGACAATTTGGATTGAAGTGGCCTAAACATTATAGCTGGGCATGACCTTTGATGCATTTTTCTTAGACCAGCCTTGTATATTTTTATTATGGATTTTGGGTTGCATACGCGACTATGCGCATTGCAACTCGTGTATCATACACAAGTATTTGCATTGCAACCCGCGTATACTTGCATACGTGAGTTCCCTTTGAGAAACCAGCGTGTCATATGCAATTTTCCTATAATAATACCCGCGTATACCCTAATTCAACATTAAAAAATATGATTCAATATTAGATGATATTAGTTGGAGCTTAATCCATAACTATCCCAACTATCTCAACCATCCCAACCTTCGAAACCACTCTATTTCCCAAAGTATAAATAGAGGCCTTGGGGTGGGGACTAATCAATCAATTTTGGAGAGCAAATTTATGCTGGTGGTATATATTCAAAGTCTTGGAGCAAAAAAACTCAGAGTCATTTGGTTGCAGAGGATTCCTTGTCTCAAAAGCTGGGTTGTACTATTATCTCATTCATCGATTGTTAATAAAGAGAATTCTTCTTCCAATCTTGTATTGAGTCTATTTCATGTGTATTGGTTAATGAATATACTTGTTTATATGTTGAATATGCTTTTCATCTAACCTCTAATATATATGCATGAGATATTACTTGAAGGATTTTGTCTTTGCAGGTGAAGAGGTGCATCCCTGGAAGCTTTCGAGAGAAGAGGAGCAGGAGAAGATCAAGCTTGGATCAACTGTCGTTAATCGGATAAGTCAATACTTTCTTCCTATTCCCTTTCCATTCTCTTGTAAAAGCTGATTGTCTGCAAGTTAGTAGTAAGTTGGTAACCCCAGACCCTAGGTTACAAGGGTGATTTATCCTGAACAACAACCCTGCATGTTGTATTTCCATCCAAATAGATAATCTTGAGAGGATTTCAACTATAAATCTCTAGGTTTAACAAAAGTGCAAGTAAGGGTAAGTTCAAGATGCCACCACTTCTTGTAAATGAGATGCTAGTTTTTGAGCTTTTCCAATTCTTGTTATTATCTTGATTTCCCATGATTACTCGTATTTGGTGCAGGATATACAAAAATTCTACTGCCTAAGTTATAAGCATAAGAAGCATCTGTACAACTTGATAAAATGGTATGCTATTTAAAGTAACTTTTTGTCTTTTGGACATGAGTATATTCATGTGAGCATATATAATATATATTGACATGGTGTGTGGTAGGTCCCATATATAGCTTCATCCTTGGGGGGTGTCAATATTGAAACAAATGGTCATAAAGACCTGTTTGACTGGGTCACTATACAACTTACAAAACTTAATGATCAATGTGATGTCGTACAACTTTTGACCACAATTTATTGTTTTTTCAGTGCATTGAAATCAAAATATGCTTGTGAGAATGTTGTAAGATATTCATACTTTTCCCATTTCCTCTCTTTCACTATATGTGATGAGTCCATAATACTAACCAAGTATTTAGGACAACTTCATGTCCAATGTGCTTAATTTATTAACCTTTTTGTGCCGATTATATCACTCCATAGTTGGAGGAGCTAGATTTTTTTCGATACATAAGTCCATACCACTTGGTCGAAAAAGCTTAAAGATCCTGTCATTATGGATTTTGATGTCCATTTTGTTAACCCAGTTTTGAAGCAACATGGACCCAATCTGAACCTTCAATGACTCCTAAGTTTCCAAGGTAATTTCAAACATTTCCATGGCTTGAGAGGTTCTTTATATGCTTATACAAAACATTAAAGGAGGGGAGGATACTGAGAATATATTCAACTTGTGACACCTGAATAGTTTCCTGTGTAGTAAATTCTACATAGAAATAGTATTTTTTTTTAAAATTCCCCATCGTGCTCGGATATTTGATGACCCTTCTTACGATTCTGAAAACCATGCCATACCACTGGCGACAAATGTCTTTGGTCTTTTTCTTTTCTGTTGGTATGTGTCAAATATTTTATGGTCATGTGGATGGATATCCGACGCACTTTCCTATGATTCCGATGATCATGCCATACTGCCAACGACAAATGTCGTCGATGTTTTTCTTTTTTTGTTGGTATATGTATTGGATATCCGACGAACATGTGGTCGGATATACAAACTTTTGTAAAGTAATTTTGGTCAGATATCTCATGGGTATGTGGTCGGATATCCACCCTTATGTAAAATAATTTGGGCCAGATATCCGACTACCTTGTGGTCGGATATCCAACCTCTATGTCTTGAATACACGACGTGTATATTAATAGATTTGAGGTCAGATATCCGACAATGTCATGTCGGATATTCGACGAGACCATATTGCTATCAGATATCCGTCGAAAATCAACCAACGTTTAAAAAAGGAGACGCTTATCGGATTGTCAATAACTTGATGTCGATAATCAGACATATATGCCGTCAAATTTTGGGTTCAGATTTTCATGTGGCAAGACTTTTTCTCAAGTCCTTTTGGCATATATACTCTAGGAATTTAGGAAAATGACAATTTTTTGGTGTAATATATTGGCCCCCAAAGTATGAAGCTAGAGGGATGTGATGGGTGAAATGCTTTGATAGATGTAGTTTGGAAGATGATGAAAAATACTATTGGTTGAAGACTTTTTATAGTACCATATACTCTGAGCTATGTATCCCGACTGACTCAAGACATGGCTTCCTGCCAATACATTGTAGGTCCATGAATAGATGACTAGGTCATGGATACCAATACACAACGTATATCCATGACAAACAAAACTCAAATTTGGACATAGCTACCAAACATACATTGTAGATCTATGTCATTATGACTCAAACTTGAGCATAGCTATAATACATACATTGTGGATCTATGTAGTGACTCAATCATAAAATATTCCATCTCAACTTGGGGAGAGACAAATATTCAACTAAATTCCTAAACACCCAAGGTCTTCATACCAATCTTGAATAGTAGGATTCTATCCATGTGAATAGATTTCCTGATGTTGAACATTGTAGAACCCACTTGATTACTGGTCATTGATGTATACCATTAACAAGAGAGAGGGAATCACCATTGATGTCAATGATTCCAAAGGTACCCTAGTACATTCCTCCAAATGTGAATAAATGAGTTTAAGGCCAATGATGGAAGCCTACTGTCAAAAGAGACAAAACCTTCCATTGAGCCATGCAGGCTTCAAGGTACTAACTATTTCTAAGATTAGTTCCTAGATGATGTGCTGATGTTGATGGGAATAGACTCATCGAATGAGGCCATAATGTCCCTCCCATCATCGACATGAAACTAGACTCCCCTTGAACATTGGACGACATGACAAGTGATTTGGAAACATTGACTCAATGAGGCAAAGACCAAACATAACACAAAGAAAAGATGATGCATTCTTTAAATGACTCAAAGGAGTAAAATGAATCAAGAAAGTCATGGATAATTTTAGGGGATATATATATCCCATGGGATATATTGAGGGGGTTACAAAAATTTATTGGGTTATTTTCTTATATGGAAAGGGTTTTTCAGCTAGAATATATTCGCTTAATATTTATTAGAAGATATATAAATCCAAAATGAATAGCCTCTCGTATATTAATAAGGAAAATAAAAAAAAAATATTTTTCACCCTAGCAAAATCTCCCTCCACTCTATCTTTCGTCCCCAATTCTAAAGAAGTTCTAGTGAAATCATTCATTCGCCCTCAATTTTCAATAATGGAGGCTCGTAAGGGTTATTTTTCCCTCTATTTTCCTTATAATTCAGGCATATTGTTGCATTCGCTTGTATTTTCAGTCAATTTCATGTGATACTTTCTTTAATAATCAATTTCTAGTATTGGAGAAAAAACCATGGGCTATTTTGTTATATATGAAGGCTACAATGATTCATGGTTCATCCACATCAAATTGCACTCGTAGGGTGACGGCTCTGGTTGATTGGATTCCAATTCTAGTTCTTATTTTTCTCGACAATCTAAATCTTCACATAACATCTTCATTGCCGAAAGCTCAGTTCTTGAAGGGGCATGGTGCAGATTAAATTTATTAGAGAATATAAACTCACATCACTTTTTTTATCCAATAATTAACATGGTATGCTTTTTATGCTTTTTATCCATAGTTACAATAGATTTTTATATTTTAAATTTACCTTTTATCAGGTTTTTTTTATCATGGAAGTTATTTTGAGGCCTATTGAGTTTTAGGGCACTCTTGATTCTTAGGGCTATTTGGCGTTATTAGTGTTTTATTTTATCTTACGAGTACTAGTTCCATGAAAGTGTTATAGAGCTCAAAATATATGATTTATTTTATGATTTGTCATGTTTAAACTATCGAGTGACATTTATATGCTGTTAGTGGATTCCACTCTTGCTGGATAAACACCATATGGTTTTTATATATTCAAATTTAATTTGACCTGGTTGTTTCAAATGTGCTTTTCTTAGGATATTGCTCTCCAATTATTATCGGATCTATGGTGTTAATGAGAGTGTAAATGTTCATATTTTATGTTTGTTATTGTTGATGTTTGTTATATAGATGAATGCATAATCATTATAATGGCGAGGTTAAAATGGAATGGTTATTATTTTGGCTATCTTCTTGTAGGGTTGTGCAAAGTATTATGGTAGATTTTTTTTTATATTTTTGTTGAGAAGTTAGTGACTAGTATATTTTTTATTCGTATTGCCAATTTTGTCCATTTTATTTGTGACCTAAATTTGTTGGGTTCAGTACTTGTTTTACAATATTTTGTTTTTGTAACGATCATTCACAAGTGAAATGTTTTTTAGTGATTGGTTTTGATGTGCAATTGCTATTGTCATCCAAAAATGGATCTAGTTATGCATGATAAATATATGATTTAGTTGGAACATGATACTTCATTTCCATCATAATTGTATATAATATGTACATGGCATGTTTGACATGAGATGTAGAAATTATGCTATTTGATATCCAGTCTTTTTAATTCAATGAGGGTGCTAAAAAAAATTTACCACATTTTGCATGTTTTCAAAAATTTAAAGGACATGGATACAAACACCTTCTGAGTTTATCTGGGAAAAAGTAGTCTTTAACAGAGTAGTTCTAATATATGTGTGATGATGCATTAATGTTATTTCTATTCTTATAAGTGTATGTTCTTATTTCTAACAACCATTGCAAGTTTATAATTAACTCTACAAATTATAAATAAAATGACATAATTCATATATTGGTTGTTAACAAAAGAAAAGAAAAAGTGACATTTGTATCTATAAACAAATAAGCAGGTTATATTTTTCTTAGAGGGTAGCTTAATAATGAGAGATTTAGAAAATAAGTAAATTGGGAATTCATACACTATATTAAGGTTGTCGATCTCAATAATACTCCATGTTGTAATAATCGTCTGTGGGTGCCATAATCACTCCATAGTGTAAAGTGTTCAATTCTATTAGTTTATCAGTATATCAAGATTTGGGTCCCCAGATGTCCATTGAACCATTAAGGGATGAGATAAAAAGTCAAGTCCCTACTTGCCCTCAATTTATTTAGTGTAGTTGTGTTTCTCCAACACCTCTAGTTGTGAGTGACCCAATACTGCTTGTGAAATGTATAAATAAATCCCTCCTCTCCTCATTCATGCATTTGTTTATTTGAGGGTCTAGGAGTCGAGAGAGTCGAGCTTTGGTATATTCTATTCAATTGCACTAACTTAATAATATGTAGAATCAAAAGCACAGTCTTCCCAACAAAATATTCACGAATACGTAACAAGGTTTTATAATTTGATGAAAGATTTGCATTTTACAATATTTTATAATTTAGTGAAATATTCGTTAATAATTTACAATATCTTATAATTTAGTGAAAGATTTGCCAAGATTTTACAATATTCTATAATAAAATGAAAGATTAGCCAAAAAACATATATATACATATTATATTATTGATAAAATAACCTTCAAAATTTCCTATATATTAGGGAGATTCACCCATTTATTATACATATAAATTTCAGGGGTGTTCTTAAAATTATCCCCAAATAAAGTGGATCGTTTCAAGGACAAGCTGATTACCCAACTGTTTGAATGAAATGAAGATAGGTGCCATGTTCAAGGGTGACTACAAGCTACCATTAATACAAGTGAAAAATGTTTTTCCATTCCCTTAATTTCCCCATCATGATGGATGATTACCTCTTTGATTTTTAACGCGATGGAAAAGGGTAACAAATGATCAATATAGCTCACTGATCGGATGAGTCCAATCTCACGGTGGTTTACGAACCTGAGAGAGGAGGGGTTTAGTCCCAAAAGGGGTCCTTCATTGTTTGATTTTGATGAGTCCAAAGAAGATAAACTTGGTGTTGTTTCATGTTTAGAGAGTTTGAAAGGAATAAAGAAGACTCTAATGTGGACTTTTTCGTAAATTTAGTCCCCAAGGTCTGAAAATATGTAAAATGATACCTAGGAGGACTTTTCTAGTTATGATAAAATAGAGTGTCCCTTTTTCGTAAATAAAACTAAACGATCCGAAAAAGGGGTAAACTATCACCAGATAGACGACCCTTCAAATACTTTTACAAGCGTGAAAGAAACAATTTCGCTTGGCAATCTTTTCTCATTTAGAGAGCCTGAAAAGAGCTTGAAGACAAATCCGGGGGGTTCCTTTTTTGTATAAGTTTTACGAGTCCAAAAATGTGATATAAGTATACTTGACACCTTTTCTCTTAGTTTATAATGAGCACGACTATGGTATTAAAGGCACTCATAAGATTTTTCATTTTGAAAATGAGCATGAAAAAGTAAAAAACAAACTCCTCCATAGCCAAAATTTGTTCAATTTATCCTAAAATCTCCAAAAATAGGTATTATAATTCTTTTTTAATTCAAAACATTAGTAAAATGGTAAAAACAAAATACAATATTTAAATAATTAAAATAAATTTTGATATTTTACTGTAAAATAGAATAAAAGGTCAAAAAAGTAAATATTTTTTACCATTTGGTTTTTTCCATAGAGATTTGAGTGTAAAACCTTCTTTTTAAAGGTGATTTTGTTGTGGGGATTGCAGGAGCTCTGATCAACCATTCAATACTCCATTAGGTCCAGGTAAATTCCCTACCCTTCCTATTTCATTTGATGGTAGAATTTCATGTTTAGCTAGGTCCTTAATATAGTTTTGGTTGTTTCCTTGGGGTTTAAGAGTGTGCCCTAGGAAACGCTCTGAGTCCCTTTCGGGAAGTGCACCTGGGAACCTCTTGAAAAGGGAAAAGGCATCATCCCTGCTTTGTCTAAAAGCAGAAAGTGTGCCAACGCTTTGTTTATATGGGGGAAGTGTGCCAGTGACCCCAAAAATTTCAAAGCCATAGATTTAAGCCAAAATTTGAAAATCATTTGATAAAGAATGTTTCTAATGGTTGTTTTAATTACCTTAGGTAGGTTTTTTGAAACAAAAATGGTCATTTGGAAGGAGAGGGAACATGAGATAGATGATGCTCAGGCCACAATTGATCCTAATATTTTATTGGCTTTGAGAGAGCGTGGGATCTTAAAGTTCTTCTGTATTCTGGGTATGAGGGCTCATGTTCGTCTATTGGATCACTTGATCCGAATGTGGGATCCATAACAACAACATTTCCAAGTTGGAACTAATATTCTCACTCTAGATGTGGAAGACATCTATTTTCTCACCAGAATCCTAAGGTGATGGGGAGAGATGAAAATAAATGATCTCATAGATGAGTATTGCACCATTGATACAGACTCATATACATATTATCTCTTTTGTTTCTTTTCATTTTATTATATTTCATTTTTTTTTGTTATACTAAGACTTCATATTCTCTATTGTAGACACTGGGCCATCACGACTAGCTGGGTCATCACCTATTGAGAGGTACGAAGTTGTTCGAGAGGTAGTGGTCTGGAATATCAAGGAAAAGGAGGATCTCTAGGAGATTGAGGAGAACCTCTAGAGACTAATCATGTATGTCCTAGATATATCCATAGATGACCTACCTCGGAATTACCAATGCCATAAAGCTAGAGTTTTCAGTCGCTTTGGATGATTACTTCATAGGGTGGTTTGGGCCATCATTTGTTACCATGAGCATTGGGAGTAGTTAGGAGTAGTATTTATGTCTGATCATATTTTTGTACTAAAATATTTTGAGCTTCATATTTTTTCCTTCTGATGTACTAAAAGCAACAAGCTTCGGATTTTTTCCCTAGTATCTTTTTTGTAAAACATTATAAAAAATGTTTTTTACAAAATTATGGTGTGTTTGTACATGAAAGGATACTTATTTATGTGTTATTTTTACATATGACATATATCTCAAATGTATATTAAGTATGAGCTATGTATGGACACAAAACACACACTTAAGGGGTTTCAGGCAGATGTTATATTTGCGACATCGAAGGAAGACTTGCAGTAAGTCATCCAAATGTTGAGAACACTTTCGAGATAAAGACATTAGGTCATGTAAATAGATAAGGATAATGTGAAAAAGGTCTTGGAAGCAAAAGGTCATGGCTCGCTGAAAAGTGGATCCAAATTATTTAAAGCTAAACGACATGACACAATACGCAACTAATCAACACTTTCATGAATGAAGTCTTTTGCTTTGATAGAGAACTGGTCCGATGATGAGGAAGCTTCATTGGGGATGAAAAAGGAGTGATGGTGTAGATCATACCAAGGATATTCAGGAGTCAAAAGAGCTTTAAGGATATCTTCATCATTGTGGAAGTAGCGCCTAGATAGATCGAAGGGATCTTCCATGACTGAGGAGGGGGAAGGACGATTGGAAGTATATATCATATAAATGGTGTTATCAGTGTCCAAGAGGTTGGAGGGTGGATTTCCTCAGGGACAATGATTTCATACTCATGGGAGTTCTTGCGAAGAGTCATGTGGAGAGACCGCTACTCGGACAGGTTTGGTAAATGATGGGAATAATGGCCGTATAGGCCAAAAACTACACATGAGTGGTTTGTTTGTAGCAATTTTTTCTTAATCACAAGGAAGGTTGGTACATTTACAAATAGAGTGTCATCTGTCTCGACTACTATGTGCATGTGGGTGCAAAGGAATGACAAATTGGGATAATTTAATGTCGCATGGATGAGGACATTACATAAAGCACAAGTAGGATGTGGGTGTGGTTTTGTCGGGGATTTGGGTGCCTTGCCCCCAATATTGATGGGAGGAGGAGGTGCAAAAGTAGATGCAAAATTAGTCAGTTGTGTACCAGGAGGTGGGTGTGACACTGTTTCAATAGGATGGCTTGGTGTTAACACAATTTGCGGTTTTGGGGTGGGATTGAGTGGATCAAAGTATCACACTAGAATGCCCAAAGTGAATCCTGAAAGGTTGAGCATTGCCATGATTGGCTTACTCACAATTCTAGAGGGTGGAAAGAGAAAGGGAATCATGTGTATGGGAAATGAACCCCAATAATTCCCTGGGGTCTGCGGTTGGGGTTGTGGCTGAGGTTGCGATGAGGTCAGAATGTTACTGGATGTGATAGTGCACAAATTCGATATGTTTGTGAAATCATTGTTCATTTTAGGCCACCATAAACTAGCTTGGAGTATCTTCCTAGTGGTTTCACAACCTCTGTAATGTTTCATCCGGACCCATTTTGTACAACTATCCTACTATTAACTGAAAATCCACAAATTTTATGACCAATTGATTCTTCTGACAAGTGGTAAAATCCTTTGGTGCATTACCTGTCATCAACAACTTGGATAATTTTCTCGTAATGGTCATCGACCATCCTGATCTTGAACAACTGCGCATTATGTAGCCTATCTTCAATGCTGCATGGTTCTTCATCTGTCTTGATCCTTGAGAAATTATTAGGTCCTGCATTCAACCTTCTTGGATTTACAACGATCCTAAAATCAAATCCCTGAAAAACTAGCAACCATCGATAAATTCCCCTGCCCCCCCCCCCCAACATAGGCTTATTCACTAGGTACTTTGGTGCATATTGATCTATAGACATTTGGAAATTTACTCCCAATAGAGAGTGGTGGAATTTTTGTAGGGCGTAGACCATCACCAAGCCTTCACGTTCCATCATCGTGTAGTTCCTTTCCATAGCGGACATTGTTGATTCTCTTCAGTCGACAAGGGTTCACACATTATCAACACCCTATGATATGATCTCCCTAAACAATGGCCTAGAGAGGTTTTACCCTATCCAACAACACCTACGAATCAGATGTAGTCTCACCCAAGATGTTTGAGGGGGGCTACAAGAACCACGTTTTCGCAGAAGGGAAGAGGACTTGTGCTCTCAATCTCTTTCTGTTGCAATAACACTCAGATATCCAGAACAAGGTTGTATCTCGTCATTCATTCACCATTATATCAGATCTAACATCACACCATTATACAAAAAATATATCGATATGAACAATTCATCCACCATGCGTAGACTTCTCATCATTCATATAAGCAAAACATTAAGAAATTAAATCGCAACACATTATCACATTATTCAGAGTTAATTATAAAGACATCATTCATAAGATCATAAATCACATCAGAGTCACATGGAATATCCAGTAACACTCTTATATTATTAACTTTCATAGGTCAACATACATCTCCAAAATGCATCTCCTGGTTGATAGCCTCAGACCAAAAACCTAGAAAGTGGCTTGCAAGGAAGATAAAAGATAAGCTTCGCTCCAAAGCGCATACATCCCATCTATATGATGATGATAATGATGATGATGATGATGATGATGATGATGATGATAATGATATATCCTACTACCTTCCTAAATCTATTTATAGTCTTGCGCCTTTACAAAAAGGTCCACATATAACTAACTTCCTAACTAACTTGGATTAAAGTACAAAATTGCGACCAAGCTGACTACTTGTTGATATCTTCCACTTGCGTAGTATTCTTTGACCCTTGTCGCTTCTGCACCATGTGCATCCAATCCTCCTTCAAAAAACCCCCCAACACAAACTTGTGGCTCGCCCTCGAGCCACGTCAACTGGATATCGTGTATGCACTAATCCAGATCTTGAAGTCATCATATTCATTTTTTATTTCATCAACCGCTTCCTTCGTCCACATGCTAATTACTGCACAATCTTCAGTATCTAGCTCCGTCAGGTGCTCGGTAATCTTCTTGGACACTTGTCTACGACCCTCGTGAGTAGTTGCAAGTGCGTTCACAACCTTCATCACAAACTGCTCACCAATGTCCTAGAATTCATCCAACTGGGTTGTTTAACGCTGATGCCTGTCCCTTGCTTTGCTTGCTCGCTGCTAAAGAACCTTTAACTCTGCTACCTTACTAACCTGCACCACTAGTGGCATCATTTTCAGGGATGCTCGCATTTCCGTTGGCTATGCCTCTACCTCATAAAGTTGTGCGCCTAGCTGTTGCATTTGCTCATCCTTTACCACGCTCATCCAAAATTGTGTGGTTTCATCCGCCAACATCTTTTCCATTTCATCACAGTCATCAATATGAGTGGCCGCATCCTTGATATTTCCTTTGTGCTTTGCGACCTACTCTGGTGGTGTACTGGGGAATTCCCATGCTTGCAACTCCTCATTCTCTTTCTTCAAATCTGTGATAACTTTTCCTAGTCACGGGATCTTTGATTCCGTAAACATGTCTATTGTGATATCAAGGATTTCTTGACATGATTCTATGATGGCCTTTTCCAGGTGTGCTCTGTCATCTAATTCTCTTACCTTTAACATCAACTCTGCTTCGGATGCTTTCTTCATCCTCTCAATCCCTTCCTTTTCCATTGCCACTTGTTCTTGCAACTTTACTAGTTTGTCATGCATGATTTCTTCATGGTCGGTGATCTCCTGGATGACCGCCTTCTGCAATCTCACAAGCGTAAGAGTAGTCAGCTTGTTGACATCCAGACTGATTGTGTCGAATTACTACATTGCTGTGTCTACATCTTCGCTTCCAAACTCCAATGCTCATGAAAAATTTTGCACAATCCTTACCCTCTTGCATGTACTGATCTCTATTTCTCTTTGCAGCACGCCGACTTTGGGAACCTTCTCCAATATCGAATTAGTCAAGGATTGCAACAAATTATTGACTTGGTGGAAAAACCCAGTCGAGTGTTATTTTAGCTATGCCTCACTTTCGGTAGTCGTAGTGGTGATTGTAGCGAGTATGCCACTCACCTGATCATCATCCATCTTTGGGGCAATGCTTCCCTCGCCCTGCTCGAAACTTCTTTTGGTCCATCTTTCTCGAATTGCCTATCGAGCTCAGAATTTGTTAGAGTATTGGATGAATCTTCTTCTGACTCCTTATCGCTCTCCTTTTCTTACTCTTGTTCTACTGGCATGTCAAATGGAGGACCCACCTCCGTATCTAATAGCTCCTTGATACTGATCTACACTTTCCATTCAATAGGCCAATCATCAACAATCACCTCTATCTCTACATCCTCCATTTTATACATGGTAGTGAGCCATTGCTTCTCACTGTCACGTTGCGCTTGAATATGTATCACATGGGGTCCCATCATGAAGTGCTCTATGCGTCTATATTTCGTTGTTGCCTCCTCAGTGAGACGTGGAACCTTTTCCTGCTCCATCTTGTACTGCATCCCAATATAAATAAAATTGAATAGCGCAGTCAATTTGGTGCTCCTTCACATCAAGCCACCATAAGTTATGGTAATGTGCGCCCCTGCATGTTTGGGCGACTTCTACTTCCATTCCTTAATAATATGTGGGTTCCATACATCCCACCAGTGTGATTAAAATTAGCAACCAAGAATAGGTAAAGGGCCGCTTACCTTCTTGGACCAACATTGCATCCTCTGTTAGTTGATTCAATAGAAATAATGACCAGTTCATTTGGATGCCTTCAACACACTACTCTACGCACATGATTAATCCAGAAGTACACTGATTAGGTCTGTTATTCCTTACCATCTTCACAACCAACAACTTGGTTGTGAATCAAACGACTCTGTTGTTGATGGTTCTGATAACATAGACACGTTTATCTCAGACAACATCATACTTCTTCTTCAACTTCACAGCTAGTCGCTTATCGTTGTCCTTGCCTCCAAAGTACTTCGACGGTTCGAAACCCTTCATGGGAAACCCAATAATCTATGATATCAACTATATCGTGACAGATAATTTTGTGTCGATCCATAGGTATCCTCCATGAAATAAAGCCAACAACTCCTTTACACAGGAATTGGCCTCTGCTAAGCGGCTGAAATGTGGCATGTGAGTAAGGCCTAACAACCCCAAATGCTGCAATCCCATATCCCACTCCTGTGGCATGCGAATAATCGGGCCTCCCTTTCCATGCGCCTATGTCTCATAAGGTTCTGCTGTGCATTTTGGGTACACCAACAGATCATGGTCGCTGTAGGTCATTATCATCAAGTTCGACATGATATTCATAGTGATGTGCAGTCCTTTTGTCGTGGCAAGCATATTTATGGGATACCGCTGGTTCTTAGATAGCTTCACTTGTGGCACATCTCCCTTTCGAGGTGGCACATAGCTGGGAATATCATCAACAGTTACTCCCTTCCGGGCCATGGTATCCTCACGCCTTGTTGTTGAGGGTCCAACTTCTGCTTCGTGTTCGACGGACCTGGTCGAACTTCAAGTGGACCTATTCTTCCACTGCGGGGACTTGGGACAATTTGCACCCCTCTTCTTTCTTACTATCTTTGGTATTTCTTCCTGAGGAACTGGTATTTCTTCCTTGATCAATGTTCTAGATGGCAGAGACTCATGGGTTCTACCGTTCAAAATTACTTGATCCATATCTGCAACTCTAGCATTGCACTCACGCTTCACTATGCTTTGTTAATTATCGTCACTCTTCTAAGCTCAATTATCACAATGTTTCATCCAATGCCTCTCCTGTCGATTCTTATAACCTTGAAAGGACTTGTGTAAGTGATTTGAAACACCATGGAGAAATCGTCCAACGATCGACCGAATCTGCCACTGATTATGCAAATCCAACGGTTTAATTCCCCATAAATGTGTGTCCCGTCCACTTGCATTATCGCATGTCAGGTTTATCAGCTTCATTTATTGCCTGATTTGACCCTATCGTGTCCCAATGGATGTTTCCAAATTGCTTTCTTGTTGTGACTTTTACCGCTTTTATTTCGATACGACCTGGTTCTGCTGTGATGGCCTCCTCTGTAGAATCTCTTACATTTTTTTTTATAGTATATTTCAATTCAAACCTACAAAAGTAAATCAAGAAAAACTTGAAAATTTCTAAAGTTAGGGTTTGAATTTGTTTTTTCAAATATGTAGAATAAATCCTAGATTTGAAAAAATACCACTTGGGTATTGCAGATTGGGTCACAAAACTACAAAATATGAACTTCTCAAGTAAAATCATGAGACAATGTTGCTTGAAAACAAAAATATAATATTTTACTAAAGTAGGTAGAGTATAACAACATGCTCTGATACCATGTTAGAATATTGAAAATATTAGAAAAACATACAACAATACAATACATGCATAGCATGACTATTCTATCCTTCTATCTAACCAAACAACAAGGAACATGAATAAAAATGGAGATAAGAGAATAGTCAAGAGAACACCATATATAAGTGGTAAAACCCCAAATGGGGAAACATCCACATGAATGGAAAAATCTTCTTATTCCTCAAAATGTCTCCAACGTTACAACTTGAACTCCACTCCACACATGCTATATCAAAGTATTACAAACATAATCACAATGATACAATGCTTTTCAACTTGTTATTTCCGAAAGGATCCCCCTCACCTCTATTATATACAAAGAGGTATATAAGAATAACATATCTCTTTTACATGTGGGATAAATTATTTTCCACCTCTTATATAATGTATGGTAAAAGAGTATTTTTCTCCATTATAAATGTGGGATAAGTCAATATTATAATATTAAGAGTTATTTTGTTTTATTTTTCCTTTTAATGCTAGTTATAACATCTTACAACATCAACTAGACATCATTACACATGTAACAATTAAATTTACACATTCCAACATTTTGCGAGTCTCCTCAGAAGCTCTTTAATCATATACTTCCCGTGGTATCTGAGTTGCATTGGAAACACAGTTTGGAAGCTATATAATCCTATGCTTCATATGGTATCCATTTCTAGTTGTAATTCCCTAGAATTATTTGATTCATATATTTAGTTTTTTAAGTCACTTGTCAAGAGTGACTTTTGCTATATCCTCCTTCTAGATCTTTGACCTCTTTAGTTTCAAAAGGGCATTAGTTATTGTGATTCTACATTTTGTTGGAATTCTAATGTTTCATCATGTATTCTTCCAATCAACCATAGTTGGACCATGATTATGTATCCATTATATCTTTAGATTGGGTCCCTCCTTGATCCTCATTATGTATTCGGATTGGGTCCCTCTTTGACCCTCATGTATTTATTAGGACGCTTTTGGTCTAGATCTAACATTATATTGAGACATTGATATGAGCATGGGTATTTCGTCCTTATCCATATATTTGATATTATATGCACCTCATCTAGTTTGAGTATTTTGTTTGTAGGTATGGGCCTTTGTAGTCACTCGGGAGGGCAATTTCCCTATGATGTGAACTTTGTATTCTCTGCCACCATCACCTATTTTCTTCTAGAAGTATGAAATTCCTATGATGTATTTTGGCCATACAATGAGCTCTTAACCTCACACATTAGGGGGCAATATGTTAACAACCAAATTTTCTCACCTACCATATCATCAACGTTATCATACTTATACATCATCATTCCACATCATTAGCACCATTTTTCAATCTCATTCCATCCATATGACCTAAGGAAGTAATAAAATCCCTAATGAAAGTCAAACCAAGAAGTTGACCATGATAAGTGAGGTTGTAGTGTTTCCTTCGAAAATGTGACATAGTCATAGGTTTTCCCCCAAAAGGTGTGACCTGGTCCCAAAACATGATTTTTGAATATAAACTTGTTATTTCCCACTTACCTAATGAATGTTAGGATATTTAGACACTTAGGAGTTAGTTAAGATCAACTTGTGTAATATATCCGTTAGGTAAAAGTGTGTTTCTTTAGTATGCATTAGTATGCATTTGTAAATATTCTAATCCGACGGTCACGATATGTTCTAGACATAGAGTGAACCGACAGTTCAACTTCTCTTAGATCATACCTACCATTGATCCGTGGCTTAACACCCGATTGGTCCATAATCTCTATTTAAAGAGCATGGAGGGTCCTTGGCTAGTTGATCAATTATGAAAAGCTCATATATCTTTCTTTCTTTTGCATAATAAATTGCTCCAAGTAGCTATTTGGCTGGGGCCATGGATTGTTTCCCTCTCGAGGGTTTTAACCACGTGACAAACATCAGTGTGTTGATCTGTGATCTATTTGTGTGAAGCGGTTACTCAAGGTGTTCGGTCTTTTGGGAGTACCATGTGTACCCGAACATGGTATCAGAGCGTTTATGAAGAGCCCCTTTTGGTTTTGATCAAGACCTGGAACCGGTGTTGCCAAAAATTTGAAAGGGTTTTTGGTTCTAGATTTTCTGTGAATTTGTGTTCTGTGGGAGCCATTCCATTGTGTCTGGAGTGCTGTTTCCATTGGGAAATAGTTTTTGTTTCATAAAAAACCGTTTCTGTTTGATCCAAAAACACTCATTTCGGCAAATCTAAAGGTATAATGTTATAGTGACGGATTTGTTTAATTTTTTTTTAAATCTCTCATATTTTATCAGTTTTATTATTAGATCTTTATTGTTTTAGTCTCAGACTATTGCCTTCCCTGGCTGTGTATGCTCTTTGCCGTGCACCTTGTGTGATCGCGACGAATCAGAAACAGAAAGGGAAAGTTTTTATTTTCTTGTCTTCTTGGCTACGTATGCTCTTTGCCATACACCTTGTGTGATCATGACAAATCAGAAACAACGAAAAAACTTGAAAACATAGACTTTTCAGGTAAGCTAACCAAGATCTAACCCCATTGTGTGGAAAAAGTTTTTTTGTTTTTGTTTTTCGTTTTTTTTTGTGATTTGCAGGAAAAAAAGGCAAGCACGGAGAATGGAAGAGAAGAGAGAAAAAAAAAGCCCCCTTCATCTTTCCATTCTTTTACGTACCTTTTAAACTTAGATCACTTGGTCCAAAGTTGCTTTATTTCTTTATAGGTCTTGAGTTAAAATCTTATTAAGCTACTTTTTAGTGCATGCAATTTCTATTTTCAAGTTACTTTATTTTAAAAGTGCATCTCACTTAAATAAAATAAAATAAAAAGTAAGTCACTTAAGTCTTTTAATTTATTGCCCCACTATTTAAAGTAACATTATTGTAAAAGTGAACATCACTTATTCTACAAAAGTGATTCACTTAAAAACAACTTTATTGTAAAGTGATTGTCAAATGTTGATTTTGGGAAGAGGGGGGTTCTTTTTTTTAGTTGGTCAAGTTAATATCTGCTACGTCACTATTGGGGACATCTTCAACATTTTCTTTGATCAAGTTTAACTTCATCATCCAGACTAAGTTTTCAGTGCCTTTTTTTTTAAAATCGCGTACTTTTTCGATCTCTTTGCATCTAGATAGTTAGTTTATGTTCTTTTAGTTATTATTTTACAGTATGGCCACCCGTTTTGATATTATACTTACAAGTTCTAACTATTTCTCATGGAAATCTCGTATGGAGGATGTTCTGCGAAGTAGGGGAATTTTCAGGATAACCTCAGGGAAATAAACATAACCCACTGATAATGATAAGAAAATTAAATGGGAAAATAGATGTGATGAAGCTCATGGATTGATTGGGATGTCAATCTCTATTGATTTGCGATTCCACATATCCAAAATTGATGAACCTGATCAAGCTTGGGAAAAGTTAGAATCTGTGTTTGGTAAACACATTGAAATTCAGGGTCATCAACTTGAGAATGAGTTGATTTCCTTGAATCCAAATGATTTTTCATGCATTCAAGATTATTTATCTAAGTATAAAACTCTTAGACTCTTATGTGCAGAATGCAAGATTAAGAAAGAAGGCAAACAATGTATTTATCATATTCTTTCCAAACTTGGACCTGCATATTCTATTTTTGCATCTACATTCTACTCCATGAAAGAATCCTTGACTACAGCTAGCTATCAAGAGCCTAGTCTTGAATCCTTTTGTGATTCCTTAATTAGAGAGCAAGATAAGCTCATTCATCTTGGAATAATTAACAATGTAGATACATCTCGGAAAGCTTTATTGTCCCAATAGAAAGAAAAGTCCAAGCCTCCCAAGAAACATAATTTTCGCAATAATAAGCCAAACAACAAGGGTCCCAAACTCTCTCAGTCAGCTCCTTGTTTAAAAAATGACAAAGGATCCAAGCCAAAAAGAAAGAAGACTAAGCGTCATTTCAATTTTTCTGGGTAAGATAATAATGATGAATCTAAGTGTTTCAAGAAGATGGCAACCTTGGAAGCAACAATGAAGAAGCACCACATCAGCCTAGATTCATCTTCAGAATCTACCTCTCATGGACATGCACTTTGTGCTTCTGGTTACTATTATACTGCATCTTCTTCTTCTACTTCAAATGAGTGGCTCATTGATTCTAGAGAATCTTATCATATGGATAAGGATCAAGCCATCTTTTCTACTATGCATGACTGTAACACCAAACAAATATTTGTTGGTGATGATAGATCTCTAAGTGTTGTAGGATCTGGAATATTTCCAGTAGAAAATATTCATTTCAGTGATGTACTATGTGTTCCAAAAATTTCCTACAATTTGTTATCAATTTATCAAATTACTCATTGTGGTAAAGGTAAAACTGTGATGTTTACCCCTCACCAAGTTGTAATCAAGGATTTTAAAAATCCTCAAAATGTCCTTGCTACTAGAACTGTTGATGATATTACTAGGTTGTACAAATTTAACAACTTTGGGTCATCACCTTTTCCTTCAGTTTTTTTTGCTCATAGTGATAACTTGAGCAAACTTTGGCATGAGAGATTTGGTCACTTAAATTATCTCTCATTGCAACAACTATGTAAAGACAATATGGTTACTAGTCTTCTAATGGTATCTTGCAAGGATGGTGTTTGTTTCGGTTGTGTACTTGAAAAACACCATCGGGACAGTTTTGACAAACATGCCTCTTGGCACGCCTCGGTTCCCTTGGAACTTGTGAATAGTGACTTGTGTGGCCCTCTTCCATCTGCTTCCTTTTTTGGTTTCAAATATTTCTTAACTTTCATTGATGACTACTCCAGATGCACTTGTGTTTACATCCTAAAACTTAAGAGTGAAGCATTTAACATGTTCTTGGCCTACAAGGCCCTTGTTGAAAAACAATATGGGCATCAAATTATTAAGTTAAGATCTTACAATGGAGGAGAATATGTTAACAACAAGTTCACTACTTTCTGCATTGAACAAGGAATACAATAACAACACACTGTTCCATGTACAACACAACAAAATGGTGTAGCTAAACGGAAGAACCACACTTGAAAAGAAATGGCTAATTGTATGATCCAATCTAAGGGAATAAGTCTTCAATATTGGGCTGAGGCCATAAATTATTCAAATTACATAGTTAATCACACACCCACTAAATTTTTACAAGGTATAACGCCGGAAGAAGCATGGAGTAAAATTAAACCAGATGTAAGTCACTTTCGTGTATTTGGTTGTGAAGCATGGGCTCACATTCCGGATGAAAAAAGGAAAGCATTGCAGCCTAAAAGTGAAAAGTGCATATTTGTTGGATATTTAGAAGATGTAAAAGGTTATAGACTTCTTCAGCCCCATTCACATGATATAATCATTAGAAGAGATGTTAAATTTGATGAAAATCTCTTGGCCTGTGAGCCTAACTTCGTAGGCGAGCCATTCTTGGCCTGCAAGCCTGATTCGACGATTGTGCCTTCTTCTTCTTCTTCTTCTTCTTCCAACTTCCTTGACATGTTTCCAACTCCAGTTTCTGATGATGACAGTGAGGATGAAAATCCACCTCCTCCTGCTCATGTTCCTCCAATTGCACCAGCACCAATGCTTCCTCGATGGGTCCGTTCAACATGTGAAGCAGCTGGTGATCTTGTCGGTGATCCTAGAGATCAACATTGAACACGTTCTTAGTTTCAGCGAGCCTCTTCTCTTTTGGCTCAAGTTTTCGAGAATCATGATCCAGAAAATTTTGTAGAAGCTTCAGGAAATTCAGATTGGGATGCAACTATAGATGAAGAATATCGTTCCTTAATGGCGAACGATACTTGGGATCTTGTTTCTCTTCCAAAAGGAAGAAAACTTGTCAGATGTAAATGGGTCTATAGAACTACGTATGCATCAGATGGAAGTGTTGAAAGACTTAAGGCAAGGTTATTTGCCAAAGGTTTTTCCCAAGTTGAAGGGATTGACTACAATGAAACCTTTTCTCCTGTCGCAAAAATGAATTCCATCCGCCTTGTTCTTTCCCTTGCGGCCTTACGTAACTGGGAAGTCCATCAAATGGATGTCAAGTCTGCCTTTTTACATGGTGATTTACAGGAGGAAATTTACATGGAACAACCTCTTGGATATGTTCAGGATAACTCTAGCCTTGTCTGTCTCCTTAAGAAATCCTTATATGGCCTTAAGCAAGCTCCTAGAGCTTGGTATGCCAAAATGGATAGCTTTCTCCTTAACACTAGTTTTTCTAGATGCCATTTTGACCCCAATGTCTATACCAAGCAAGTAGGAAACCATCTCATCATACTTGTTCTTTATGTTGATGATCTTATCCTTACTAGTAGTGACCCTAAACTTATAACCCATGTGAAATCTAGTCTTAAGCAAAATTTTGAAATGTGAGATTTAGGACATTTGCATTATTTTCTTGGTCTCCAAGTCTTACAAACCAAAGAAGGAATCTTTCTTTCCGAGTCTAAGTATGCTTGTGACCTTCGTCGTCACTTCCACATGGAATATTGTAAACCAACCCCTTCTTCCTTCTAGTCTGGAGTCAAACTTTTTGCCACTTGTACTTCCCCTGAAGTAGATGCCACCTTGTATCGTCAGCTTGTTGGTAGTCTTTTATACTTGACTCATTCCCGTCCTGACCTTTCCTTTGCTATTGGTCATGTTTCCCATTATATGCAAACTCCTCATGAAATTCACTGGAAAGCAGCAAAAAGAACACTTAGATATATTCGAGGTACAATTCAGTTTGGGATTCATTACAGTACAAGGGGGAAACCTTTGTTGGTTGGTTTCATTGATTCAGATTGGGCCGACGATCCTAATGATCAAAAGTCTACTGTAGGTTATGTTTTCAGTATGGGATCTGGACCTGTCACTTGGGCTTGTAAGAAACAACAAGCTCTTGCTTTTTCTTCAGCAGAAGCAGAATATATAGCCATAGTTAATGCCAGTCAGGAAGCTTTATGGCTTCGACAGATCCTTTTAGAGTTTGGATTCGGGAAACATCAGCCTACTCCACTTTGGTGTGACAATCAAAGTGCCATCAAGCTTGCCAAAGATCCAGTTCTACATCAACCCAGCAAACACATTGAGCTACACATGCACTTCATCAGAAATCTTGTTCATGATCGTGTTATTGAAGTGCTCTATTTCTCTACAGATGATCAAGTTACAGACATCTTCACCAAGTCTCTTACATAAGCCAAGTTTTATAAACTTTGGTCCATGTTAGGAGTTCATGAATTTGTCCTTAAGGGGGGATAGGATCTAATGCCTCCTTCCATTCTCCTAATAGTGTCAATTTTGTAAATCCTTCAATCCTATCCCGAGTTGTTCTTAAGGGGGGATGTTAGGATATTTAGACACTTAGGAGTTAGTTAAGATCAACTTGTGTAATATATTTGTTAAGTAAAAGTGTGTTACTTTAGTATGCATTTGTAAATATTCTAATCTGACGGTCACGATATGTTCTAGACATAGAGTGATCCGACGGTTCAACTTCTCTTAGATCATACCTACCATTGATCCGTGGCTTAACACCCGATTGGTCCATGATCTCTATTTAAATATCATGGAGGGTCCTTGGCTAGTTGATCGATTATGAGAAGCTCATGTAACTTTCTATCTTTTGCATAATAAATTGCTCCAAGTAGCTATTTGGCTAGGGCCATGGACTATTTCTCTCTCGAGGGTTTTATCCACATGACAAACATCGGTGTGTTGATCTGCGATCTATTTGTTTGAAGCGGTTGCTCAAGATGTTCAGTCTTTTGGGAGTACCTTGTGTACCCGAACAATGAAGAAGGGGCCATAATAGGACACATAACTTGACATGGTCCAAGTTAGTTATGAATCTAGGGCCCAAAAAGCTAATTTCTCCACTAAGCAATCAAAGGAAATGGAAAATGTTCACATTGCTTCTAGATCCTTCTCTTGACCACTTTTTCTTCCAATAAAAATCCCTCAAGGTCACCATTTCATACACATAATTTCCATATCACACTCATGTTTTCATGCTGCCAAAATTCACCCAAAACTAGAATAAATCCATATCTTACTTTCTACTTCACCTAAATAAGATTGCCATTGTTATAGTTGGATGGAAGCTGCGAGGTTGCAAAGGAGACAAATGGACTATCCCTTGGATGGATAAAGAGGTCCCATTTCCTCTTTACTATACCAGGGTGCTCATTTATGTACTACTTTGTGATAATAGAAAAATCCATTCTTTAATTCATTATACATTGTCTTAATAATATTTATGTGTAGTGTGTTTGATGTACGATGATCTCTTTTTATTTTAGTTTTAGTTTGTTTTCTTTTTGTTTTTCCCTCATTTGAATCTATACCAAGGATTGCATAACCCCCTGGTATGTTCTTTTTGCATGTGTCAATGATTATTCACACCATACATTATGTACTTACTCAATATATATCATGTATTCTTCTTAGGATTCTTCCTTCTTGACCATCCCACGTCTTCCTTGACAACTAATCTTTGCTTAGACCCTGAGTCATACACATATAATACCAAGATCAATATCATTAGGATTATCTTCTACAACGAATTGAGGGTTGTTTTCAGTTTATTCTTCAATATATTTTCAATTATTTTTTCATAATTTCTCTCTACTTCCTTTTATATTACTATCATTTCTCCACTTGTTTCGGTGGCTGTAATGGGAGTTTTCATTTTTGTAGCTAACCTTGAAGATTGTCATCATTTGACACCCTATTTAACAAATCCTTTTTTTTAGGTGTATATGCATATGTAATTCCTATCAGAGCATCTCAAGTTTGAGGCTTACATTGCAAATCATCAACAACTAACATCTTAATCAACCCTTGGTGAGTCAAACTAGTTGTAGGGTTCTAGTTGTCCCTAAATTTGGTACTCATAAAAAAAAATGTTTGTTTTATACCCTTATTTAACATATTTATATCTTATAGGAGACATATCTTGTTTATAGGTAGAATTTGGGGAAAAATTGTCTTGACTAGTCTTGACTCTAGGGGATTCGAATGGCACAACAGGGTCTCGAAATCGGTAGGGACTGATATGGGGAGTGTTAAAAACACTCAATGGAGTCTTTGATAAATTTATGATAGGTTATAGACATATACAACTCGATTTGGGAACATTGTCAAAAAGGGTAAAATTACTAGTAATTTATGGTGCAATTCCCCCTAGGGTGTGAGCAGAAATGGCTCTCGAAATCCTATGAGACCCTCCAAAATGTTAGGCTATTTAGACACTTAGGATTTAGTTAAGACCAACTTCGATATAAAAGGGAGAGAGGACGGACTAGAGGCGTGAGGAAAAGCGTCTTTAGGGTTCAGCACACAACTCTGTAGCCGCCATGGCTGCCCCAGGGGGAGGGGACGCCCCCCCCTCCTCACCGATATTGGATGATGAAGCCTTTCAAAGGATCATTGGGTCATCCAAGAAGAAACTGGGGGCCCCTTCCATTCCAAAATTCATCAAGAAGCTTGACAAAATTCCTGAAATAGTTTTACCAGCAGAGCAGCCCATCAAAATTGCTCTAGCGTTGGCAGAACAAGGATTGGTAGGCCAGTTCATGGGTCTATGGTTGTCGACTAAAACCATCGATGATTGGATCCAAAGAAACTGGAGGTCCCTTCTAAAACAAAGTGTGACCTGCTACCCTGTAGGAAGGGGCTTCTATATTTTCGAATTCATCTCCAAAGAAGACCGTGATCTCATCTTTAGAAGCAGACCGTATTTTATGGGCTCTCAGGGACTGTATCTCAATCGTTGGTCTTCGGAATTTGATCCAACCGTTGATGCTCCAAAAGAGGTACCAGTCTGGGTGCACCTCCCGAACCTACCTGTTCACTGCTGGAATGCCCAATCGCTTGAAAGGATTGGCAATAAACTTGGCCGATACATTGACAAAGCATAACCAAAGGGGCAGTACACCTGTGCTAGGGTTTGCGTTGAGATTGACTTAGAGGCTAGACTACCAGAAGCAATGAAAATCTCTGTTGGAACTTGGCATCACTTCCAAAAACTGGACTATGATCAACTGCCCTTCAAATGCAGGCTCTGTCATGAACATGGACACTTCCATAGAAATTTCCCCAAAGCCCAGCAACCGGAGGAATATTAAGGATGGAAAATAGTCAAGAAAAGTAAAATGGATCCAAAAGTTCAAGAAAACGAGCAATGAACAACAGGCAGAAGCAATATCCAAACGCAGCTCACAAAGCAAACTCCTCAGCTGCAAAGAATACAGCAGAAGATCTAAACAAGGAAGACGATCTGCAAACGGCAAGCCCCTCTCATGCCCCAGTAGTAGAAGTAATAGAACTAGACAATAACCAATCCCCTGAGGTGAGAGATCCTTTGGAACCTGGAGAAATCCCCAATTGAGACAATGAGAAAGCTTCGCTACCAAATCTAGAAACAAAACCTCCTCTCTTTGCAGACCCAAAAGGAAATCTAGCTTATGATACGGATCAAGAAAAATATAAAGATCTGGATGAAGACCCGTCTAATATGGACTCTGATCCAGGTGGGTACTCTGATGAAGGTGCCACCGAATCTAGCAACTCGCATGCAACCCCAATCTAGCCCACCAGAGGCAGCAAGTCAAAGAAAAAACATAGGGAAGAGAAAGCTCTACGAGATATAACCAAGGGAACTCAAAAAACTTTGTCTACTATGATGAGCACCAGATCAAAGCAAGGACAGGCCTCCAAAGGGGCCTCCTCCCCCAAGAAGTTTTAGAATGTGTTACATCTCCTGGAACTGTAGAGGTTTAGGCTCCAAATCAAAAGAAGAAGCACTGAAAGACATCATCAAAATAAATAATCCTGACATACTTCTAGTTCAGGAGACGAAAATGGAGGATACCATCCTCTACCAAGCTGGAAATACCTTCTGGAAAAAATGAAAAGGGAAAGCGATTAGCTCAAGGGGAGCATTAGGAGGATTAGCTACCTTCTGGGACACATCCAAATTTGAGCTGATCAATGAAGAATGCAGCATGCATTGGCTCTACACCAATCTCCGCCATATTGATTCGGGCCTTCAAGTAAATATCTTTAACTTATATGTTCCTAATCTTCTTTATGAAAAGCAAAACTGCTGGGAAACCCTGGAATCCTTCCTTAATCTGCACAACCCAAGAAACATAATCTTAGCTGGGGATCTAAATATTATGTTGGTTGCTGATGAAAAGAAAGGAGGCTGCCCAATTAGAGATTAAGCCAGAGAATGGGTGGAGGAAATTATTCTGGGCTGGGACCTTCTTGAAATAAAGCCCTCAGCAGGGAAATTTACTTGGACAAATAAAAGGCTGGGCTTGGGCCACATTGCGGCCCGTTTCGACAGATTCCTTATTCACTCTGACTACCTTTCCACAGGGCTGATGGCCTCGTCCAAAATCCTCCCCAACTATACCTCTGATCATAAACCCATCCTCTTGGAACTCTCTTCTGAACCTAACCTTGGCCCAATTCCCTTCAGATTCAGCCCTCTTTGGATTCTCCAAGAAGATTTTCAGCAAATAGTCATCGACTCTTGGACCACCCCATTCCCTAGCTCCCCCTCTTTCTCCTGGGAGCAGAAACTAAAAAGGCTAAAAAAGGACCTTAAAGAATGGGCTAAGCACCTAAAATCTCCCACACCAAGCAGAATTGAGGCCCAAAATTCTCTTGAAAATCACCAGCATTTAATGGAAACCATCCCAATCACGAACATCATTCAATCAAAATAAACTGAGCTCCAAAAATCCTTCCTTCAAGCTTGCAGAGCAGAAGAGGAATATTGGTGACAAAAATCTAGAAGCATGTGGCTCGAAAGTGGTGACAAAAATACCACATACTTTCACAAGCAAGCAGAGGCTCATAAAAACTACAAATCTATGACTGAAATATTCTACCAAGGGACACTGGTAAAAGATTTTGAAGATATCAAAAAAGCGGCCTTCACCACCTTTAAAGACCTCTTCTCAGCCCCGGATGATGAGCCCCTAAATCCCTCAAGCCATCCCTTTGAGCTGATCCCCCATCTTGTCCAAGATGCTGATAATCTAAGGTTAACAGCCCCGATCTCTATGAAGGAACTCAAGATTTCCCTTTATCGTATGAAACCAGACAGCGCCCCAAGTCCTGACGGCTTCACTGCCAGATTCTTCACCACTTGCTGGGACATGATCAAGATTGAACTTCTCAGAATGGTTAGATTTACCCAATCTTCAAATAATCTGGGAGGGAGTACAAACTCCGCTTTCCTAACTTTGATCCCCAAAGAAAAAGGAGCAGCCCACTTCTCTAGATTCAAACCAATATCGCTGTGTAACCTGAGCTACAAAATTGTGACCAAAATAATTGCAAACAGGCTCAAAAAAATCCTCCCCAAAGTTATCTCGGAAAACCAAGGGGGATTCATCAAAGGCCGAAAGATTCAGGATAATATTCTGCTGGTTCAAGAAGCCATTCACTCAAGCACCCAAAACAAAGAGGAAGGAATGGTCATAAAACTTGACCTTGCCAATTCCTTTGACAAGGTCAGACATGATTTCCTTTTCCTTGTAATGAAGAAACTAGGCTTCTCCCCCTCCTTTGTGCACTGGGTCCAAGGTTGCATAAGCTCACCCTGGATTTCCCCACTGGTCAACGGCCGACCCACTGACTTCTTCCAAGCTTCCAAAGGTTTAAGACAAGGCTGTCCTCTATCTCCACTTCTCTATGCAATCCAGGCCTCTATGCTAAGTTTCCAACTAAACCATAGTCAGCAAAGAATATTAGTACCTGGTATCCGAATGGCTGAACAAGTAAAAGAAATAAATCATGCTCAATTTGCGGATGACACATTGTTGTTGGGAGGAGCCAGTCTCCACACAGCAAGACATTTCAAGCAAGAATTGGAAATCTACAAGCAAATTTCAGGTAGCAAGATTAACTTCTAGAAGAGCAAAATCTATGGCTGGAATTGCTCAGTTCGAGATCTCGGAGAGATAACAAGATTTCTAGGAATGGAAGCAGTTCACGATTGGAATTACTTCACCTACATGGGGGTGCGTATCTCTAAAGGTGGCCCAAAAGCATCCCACTGGTCCCCCATTATTAACAAGTTCAAAAACCAAATTCAAAATTGGGGCTCCAATTGGTTAAATCTGGCTGGGAAAGCCATCCTTCTAAAATCAGTCCTGATGAGTATTCCGATATATCAAAACTCCATTCTGCTCGCTCCTTCCTCTGTTATCGGAAACTTGGAAAAGCTGATAAGAAAATTTCTTTGGGAAGGAGGAAAAGGAAACTTACACATACCCCATCTAGTCAGCTAGGACAAAATTCAAAAGCCCTTCAAGGAAGGGGGCCTGCAAATCAGAAATCTTGCCAAACAAAACTTAGCAATGGGAGTGAAAATTCTTTGGAATCTCGTCTCTGGCTGGGAAAGTTGGAGCAAGAAATTACTGAGGAAAAAGTACTACCCAGGTTCAAGATTAAGATGCTTATATAAGCCGGCTATCCGTAAAAAAGGATCTCCAATCTACAAACTATGCCTCAAAGTCTCAGAGCACTTCAAGCCTATGCTCTTCTGGATCCCAAGGAATGGTAAACAAATCAAGTTGTGGGAGGACTCCATCATGGAAGAGCAACCTTTGGGGCTCCTCCCAGGAATAAGAAATTTAAAAATATGGATGAAGGAAAACAACTTGGAGACTCTTTGGGATATATCCAGTTGGGAGGATGAAGGGGACTGTGTGTGGAAGGCCTGGAATTTAGGCAATATCCCCATGGAGCTTAAAGAGGAAGCGGATCTCCTGCTGCATCTTCTGCAAGGGAAAGCACCGATGACAGAGTGATCTAAAGACAAAAGAGGTCGGGGTCAGCTTTCAGGATCCTACACTGCTGCAGAAGGATACAGGACCTTTCAAGCCATTCAATATGTAGCCCCTAATCCGGTGAAATGGAATTTCATTTGGTCTCATCCCTTTGTCCCCAAGATAGACCTCTTTTGCTGGACTGTAGCTCACAATAGCATCCTCACAGGTGACAATCTTAAAAGGAGAGGGATGGAAGGCCCCTCCAAATGCCCTCTCTGTCTCGCTGAGGAGGAAACCATAAACCACCTCCTTTTATTTTTCCCCTTTGCAAAGGAATTTTGGGAGATCATCCTCAATCTTAGTCCCGAAATAGTTACTCTCCCTGGAAATGTCACCGATCTATTCTCTGATTGGGCCAGACTCTCCCCTTCGATCTTCATAAGAAATCTCTCCTCAACTCCATCTGGTTCTGGACCCCCATAGTCATCTGCTGGAAAATATGGCTTGAACGAAAGAGGCGAATCTTTAGAGATGAAGGAAGACCCAGCCACAAGGTGGCCTCCATTTGCAAATCTCTTCTGTCTGAAGTGATTGATTCCAAAAGAACTCTCAAAAATTCAAGAGATCTGAGCCACAATGAACTTAGCTGGATGTCTCAATTCCCTACCAAAGCAAAAACATAATCCAATACCAATGATCAAACAGAGAAATGGGAAATCCGTCTGGATGAACAAGCATTCCTCAAGTGGCGCTCCTCTCTAAACGAAAGTTGTCTCTTCTTTGATGGGGCCTTGTTGTACAGGATTATACACCTAATAACCTAAGGTCTAGGGTTACCAACATACTCAATCACTTGCAGACAATTGACTCTAAAGTGCAGTAAAGGAAATAGGAGGATTAGTAAGACTTACTTGATTGCTGAAGGTCGATCCTTTCTAGTCCTCTTCCGCTCTGCTTCACCTTCAAAGTCTTCAAGGTTGATCCTCTTTCACCTGTCAAGAAACAATCTTCTAGATACAAGATGATTCATATATGTATAATCAGGTTAGATAAATCACATATAAGATGCATAAGCATAAACATTTATCAAACCAATACACATGAAACACATATGGAAGAAGGATTCTCTTTATTATCAATAATGAAGAAGTTCAGATTACAACCCAATGCCTAAGATAAGGACTCCTCTGCAACCAAAGGATTATGGGTTCCACTGCTCCAAAGACTTCTGTATAAACTCCACCAGCATAACTTTGCTCTCCAAGTGTAGGTCCCCAACACCCTCCCCAAGGCCTGTATTTATATGGGTGAAATAAGGCAGTTTCTCGAAGGTTGGGGAAGTTGTAGCAGTTAAGGAAATTAAGTTAAATGAGTTAACTAATCTCCCATTAGCACGTTTTTTATGTTTTAATGTTAAGAGACACATTCGTGGGTATATAGTAGGGCAAACCGCGAATGATTCGCGACTATTCATAAGAGCAACCCGCGAATACATAGATTTGCGACTTGCATCAACCGGGACTCGCGAATGACTCGCGAGTTGTATAATAGAAGAGTCGCGAATACAACTCAACATAGTAAAATATCAAAGTAACTAGCTGGGTATATAAGGAATGTATTTCATCATAAGACAAGCTATAATGTTTTGGGCAAACCTCTATCCATAAGTGTCCTTTTGTGTGCCAACATGAGGGATGTCGGCACTCGAACGGAGAGGTGCCATTCAGGTGTATAACAGATGCCCCCTAATGTGTGAGGTCAGAGGGAAGCGATGGCCGAAATACATTATAATATTTATCTTTGGAGAACTCAGAAATCCAATGGCGCAGAGAGAGTACCTGAAACAAATACATAGTAATGTCATCTACAAAGTTACATCTGAGGATGCTATGTTTAATTTACTGGAACATTAGCTCCTTTACAATATTTGATTACATCATATGATACGGGTGTTAAGTCAGTAAATTTTTATCCATTTTTGGTTTATTTTACCCAGTTTTGGTTTGTTTTTCAATCTATCTCAGTTAATTTTTTTGGTTTTAAGTTTTAGTTTTGGTCTCCTTAGAAACTTTATGGGTGATTGAATAGGTTTTGAGCCCAATCTTTTAGGTTTTATTTGATTTTTGATGGTTTTTTATATTTTAAAGGGGGTTAAAGAAGGTCATATTCTCAAGGTTGATTCATTAATGTGTTTAGAGAGCAGTTAGACTTGTTTTTTAAACCAAGCAGCTTTTAAAACCTCCAACAAATTAGCTGAAAATTGCAAAACAGCGAAAATTTGGCCTAGCAACTATTCTTGTAGCGCTGGATGAAAATTTAACAAAGGGCGCGCTACAAGAATATCGCGGCCCTTTGTTTTTTCGAATTTCAAACGGATTTCAATCATGATTTTCATCTGGAAGTGACTGATCTTATTATGTGAGTGTTTTAACACGTGTTTACTACAGTTTAGACACGATTTTAGTTGGTTATCAGTCACGAAGCAGAGCAGGTTCATCATTGCATATTATGCAGAATCAGTTGGACAAAATCAGCAAATCTCGGCTAAAGCTCACAAAATTCTCTTTCTATACGCATTATTATCGGAGAGGAGTGCTTGTTATGCATATCAAAACGCTAAAGAGGTGGATTGTGTTCCTGTGAAGAGAAGACAGTGTTTTTAACGCCAACAAGAAATTAGGGCTTCTTAATTCATGCACCTGCAGTTAAGGGGATGACATGGAGACACCTGTATGCGTAAGGAGAGACCGTTGATAGCCCAAAACGAAGGTATAAGCTATGGCAGTTGGAAAATTGACAGGTATTTTAACACAAACCCATCTAATTGAAGAAATTGGGTTTTTCTTGCTGGAGGATATTTTGAAGAAATTGATTGCTGCAGAAGTTAGAATGGGTTTTAAAATGAACCATTCAACATAGAAATAGCTGTCTGAAGCTATTATTGAGAATTTGCATGAATAGAATACCATAATAACCTAAGTTTAAAGCAGCCACTTTTGGAATTTCGAGGACAGTTCAAAGGAAGGTTTTTTCTTATGTGTTGCTCTCTAACCTACTCGAGAAACTCTGATATTGATGAATACTGGCTGTAATGAGCTAACTGAATAGGTTTCTTCTCAGACCTTAATGCCAACTTAAACCAGAAATCTACAGGAAATAGCATTGAGAGGACCTCTAGACTGATTTGTTATGCTCATATTTTTACACAGAAGGTGTTCAGTGGTTTGATCAATTGGTCTGAAAAGCTGTTGATAATTGTTATGATGTGAAAAATCAATTGCTTGGAGAGCAATATCAATTGCTTGGAGAACATGTTGACTTTCATATACGGGTTTTGATGGCAGTTTTTTGGCGAAGGTGATTATATTGCAGACAGAGGTGTTTTTTTTCTCTCCTCTCATGCTATCAGTCTCCAATGGGTCTGATAAGTCTATGATTGATGTTACTCTGGAAAAATCTGAAGCAGTCAGAAATTTAGGGTTTGAGGATCGAAGCTGTTTTGATGCATAGAAGGAGGAGCAAATACTGAAGATAGAGCAACCACTTTCATTGACAGTCTGCAATTATAATGAACAGCCTGAGCATTGTTATTGAGAAAAGTGTTGTCTTTAGTGATTTGAATCAGTTGTACTAAAGGAGGAGCTAATTTTTGAATACACATCAGACTGTTTTTTCCTAAACCCTAAAATAAGGAATTTGAGTGGCTGATATTCTGAAACAGTTCGACATTATGCCTGATGGTGCAGTTTGAAAATTAAGCAGAGCCATATTGTTCTTATGACAGTTTTCATTTATGATTGATCTTGTCTCACAGTTTATCTATTCATAAACCTAATTGTATGGTTGAGGAAAGGGAACATTGACATTGCAGGCCTGTCCAGGAGTACATAACAGATTGAGAAGGAGTTCAAATAACAGCAAACCAGTTTTAAAACATTTATGAAACCTAAAGCCAGACTGTTTCTGTTTTCTGAAAGAAGAATATGGGGAAAAGTGGCAAAAGTGGTAAGGTCAATAGGGATGAGCCCACAGACCTAACCTGGATTCAGAAGCTTCCTGACTGTGCAGAACTGTTTCAGCAGGCAGGTTGGTTGAAGTTTTTCAAGAAGATAGATGGTTTCAATGCTTAGGTGTCCTGCAAGTTTGCTAAGGGACTCAAAGATGATATGATCATGATGGATTCTTTGAAATTCAAATTGACTGTGGAGTTAATAGCAGAAGCTACTGAGATCAGCAATGAGGGGGAGCATTGGTTTAAAAAATTGCCTTTTGAGTTTGAACCCCAAAGATACCTATTGCCTAATGTAACTCCTGACTAGAACAAGGGTATCCTCATTCAAAATTTCAGGAAGGAGTGGATTGAGCCCATAAGGATACTTCAAAGTTATGTGACCTGTGAAGGCAGATATTCATTTGTCTTTAAATATCATTTCAGGTTCTTGCAACACATAGTAGGAGTTTCTAAAATGAACCTGCCCTTCTTTTTCTTAAAAAGCCTGCAGAAGATGTCAAGCAAGATAAAGCAACATGATGATCACACCTATCAGTCACTTTTTCACCATGGTCTCATCAAACCGATCATCACCACAGTGTTGCAGCATGAGGGAAGGACTTGGGATTTCTTTTTGTTTTGGTCAGATGTTCATCCTCAAAAAGAAGATCAGCAGCCTAAGAGGCAGACTGATAAGGGGAAGGTAATGATCAAAAAGTTAGGTCACTCAGTCAAATCTACAAGTAAAGATGAGGTTAAAGCCAAGAAGGTGACAGAGCAGGTAGCAGAACAAGTAAAGGATGACAATCAGCTCAAAGTGGCTTTAGATTCCATGAGAAACAAGTACTCATTGTTTGCAGGTGAAGAAGTGTAGCCTTGTCTGAAATTACCACCAGTAGCACATTCTGAACAAGCTAGGACTATTGATAAAGAGAGAGCTGCTACTCCTGAAGAGGAATTACAAACTAAACAAAGGAGCCCTCTTACCATATTATCTGAAGATGAAGGTTATTTATTGGAGGATGAACAGCAGATTGTTGTGACAGAGCCAAGTACAGAAGCATATGGAGACTTTCCTACCTCAAGGGTAAAATCAGCAAAATCTAAGAGGAAGAAAAAGATAAATGTAGCTGCATACAGAAGACCGAAAACCAGACCTACTAACAAGCTGAGATGGAACATGAAAAAGCTACTCAACCCCAAACTAGAGTCCAGACAGGAAACTGTGGTGATTAATTCTTCCTCTAGTGAAAAAACAGAAATTGTTAAACAGGGCAGCAGAGGCAAAGGAAAGTCAATTGCCAAGCCTTCTTCTTTTCCTCAACCTGCAAACACAAAAAGATTACAGTTAGCAAGAGAGATTCAACAGTCCAAGATGAATTTATCTGAAATAGTGCTGGAGATAAGGAATAAACTTTCAAAACAGCTACAAGATGAAGAAGCTAGAATCTGTCCTTTTGAAAGTCATGATTGGGAGGATGAAGATGAACAGATACTCAGAGAAGCAGGCATTTTGGAGGGTCCTGGTGATTCTGCAGATTACACAGACTTTTTAATGAAAGAAGAAAGTATATCAGAGATCCCAAATTTTGATGAAGAGGATGTACAGGAAAGTATTCAGAAATATAGGAAACACATGAAACACCTGCAAGAAACTAATGATGGATTATTCCAAGTTCATCAAGGGCTTGTAGAAGAATTGTTGGATGTTAAAGGTCATTTTCAAGAACTAGCAGAGGTATCTAAGGAAGTCCTTAGCAGGAAAAGAGCTACTGACAGGTACTGTGCAAAGCTGGAGAAGACTGCTGATCATTTACAACAGGAAAATGAAGACTTGCAGAAAAGGATAATTGATATGGAGAAGAAGGATAAAAGAGCTAAGAAAAGGTCTCGAGCCCTAGATGGAATATCACTTCTTGTTGAGGCAACTAAGAAGATATGAAATAGTTTTAGTTAGTGGTTATTTTTTGATAAACACTTTTGTTAAGTATTTGCTATTTTTAGCAATCATGTAAGTTTGTAAAAAGTCACTTTTTTACTTTACCTAGCTTAGTAATTCGATGGAAGTAGTTAGAGGGTAAAACCTAACTGCTTTTGGAAGAACTTTCCTATTTAGATGAAATAGCAAGTCATTGTTATGGTTCTGGATTTTGGGAGCATCAGGAGGTCTACTAGCTGCTTGTACTATCAGACTTATTCAGAGAACTGGTACTGTAACTCTTATATACATTTTCTGATGAAATAATGTGATATATGACTCTTTCCCCTTCATTTTGTCTATGTTGGCTTTATTATTGAGCATGTTTTGCTTCTTAAATGGTAATTTCATTGCTAGTTGATGTCTTTTTCTGGTAATGCTTATCTTTTAATGTATGAACCATAGCATAGTATCTTTGTTGGATTTTTGTGATATGTTTGGGCATCTTTATCAGTTTATGTCTATGATTTAGTTGTTGCTTTTACTCTGAATGTATTCCCTGCATGATCTTGAAGCTTATAACCAAAAACACATAAACAAAACCCTAAACCCTAGTTTGAATTGAGTTTTTCTCTTGAGATTGTGTTGGCTTGTTACCCTAGCCTTAGTAACAATTTCTGACACAAACAACGGGTATTGAACCACGTATATTACAAAGGTGGATCGAAGCCACAATATACAATAATGATGAGTCTTCAAAGATCTGGAAGCTATGTAGATAGATCGAACATAATCTTGCGCAACTTAGTCTATATGTGAGAGACTAAGGTCTTCATAAAGGATCCCAAAGAACCAGTACAATCCAAGCCATGTGAATAAGGGTAAGCTGAAGTCGAACATGGAAAGGATTCAACAGTTTGTCAACCAATAAGGGATAATTGACAACTGAAGCAAAGGAAATCACCAATGATGAAAGTGAATCCAGAGGTACCATCATCAAAACTCTAGGTCTTCACCATCAGGAAGTACTGAAAACAGAACCATGCTGTGATAAGGAAGGAAACAGATCCTCCAACGGATCACAAGAGTGACTAGGAACTGGGTAAAAGAAAGGATACACAAATAGATAACAGATATAACAATGATGGGATCAAGCTATAGATCAGACATTGGGTAGAGTCCTTGAACAGGGAGCACAACACAGAGATGACCCAAGGCAGCGTATAACTTATAAATGGAACAACTAGACTTATCTGTCATGTAGGAGACATGATCAGATTCCCCAGGTATAATGGACAAGAGGAGGAGTAAGAAACTTCAAAGTGATATCTGAACACAAGTGGACACTGAAGCATGGATATCGAAAAACAAAGAGTGCTATGTTCAAGGATGACATGTTGCCATTGCTGAAAACAAAAAAAAATTCTTCCTTACCTTCCTTGTTAAATTTTAACAAGTCCAGGAAAGTAAACTCGGTTCCCTCTTCATTTTTTAACAAGCTTGAAGAGATGGGAAAATAATGCTTGATTCACTGATTCGTGGATTTAATGAGCCCAAATTAGTACATGCTCAGACGGTGTTTTCACATTTAGAGAGTCTGAAAATGCCAAAGAAGACTTCAGGGGGGTCCTTTTTCGTCCAATTTAGTCTCCTGAGGCTGAAAAAGTATAAAAAAAACCACAGAAGAACTCTCTTAACTTCCGAAGAAGAAAAGGTGCACCTTTTTCGTACTTAGTCAGGGAGGTCCGAAAAAGGTTAAATTACCACCTACCCAATGCTCCTTCCAGAACAACATAAGTATAAAACAAACCACAGAAGAAATCTCTTAACTTTCGAAGAAGAAAAGGTGCACCTTTTTCATACTTAGTCAGGGAGGTCTCAAAAAGGTTAAATTACCACCTACCCAACGCTCCTTCCAGAACAGCATAAGATAGCTTGAGTTTTACAAGTGTGAAGGAAAGCAAGATCACTCGTAAATATCCATTTGGTTACGAGAAATGGGGCTTACAACAATAAACTCGTTGCTTTGTTCTTTAGTGTTTAACGAGCATGAAAAAGACACAAAGTACACTCGGAATATTTTTCATGTTTGGGTCCAGAGCACGAAAAAGAGAAAACTAAGCTCAAACCGGGTGTTCCTTTTCCGTAAATTTAGTCCCTCAGGTCCAGAAAAGTGATAAACCTATGCCTGAGAATACTCTTCTCAATTCAAAAGAAAAGAGAGTGATCCTTTCTCGTATTATTCTGCATGGTCCGAGAAAGAGATAACCTACCACCAATGCGGATGCCCGTTCACATATTCTTAACGAGCTTGAATGGACGAGATAACTCGACAGTCAAGTCTGTTTTGAAGGAGTCAGACCTGGGCCTAAAGAAACTCCATAAGGGCGGGGAGTCCTATAAAGGGATAGCTTGTAAAAAGAGATTCAGAAGAAGCTCTATTTGGCGTGAAAATTAGCTATGAGGAAACCCCTGGGCCTAAAATAGTGACAGTATGAGTACCAAAGGATGACAAGGGCATATAAAGATGATACTCATGAAATAAGGACCCTAGCCACGGAAGAACAATGGTAGAGGCAAGGGACTAATGGCTTAGAATACCATAGTCCGTGGAAAAGTGTTAAATACTAAGGTTAATGTGGAGTTAAAAAATGCCAACATGTGTTGGAAATTGCAAAAACCACCGTATAGAAGCAACAACACTTCGTAAAAGTGGATAAACCTGTTCCAAGGCACAAAAAGGGTGATATTAGTGAATCGACATTTCAAACTATACAAAAAGACCCACTTTATGAAATATTATTTCTATAAATAGCTTGAAAATTAAAACATTTCTCACCATTTGAACTTTTTGAACCAAAAAGGAAAGTTTACCCTCTACCTTTGATCAATCTCCGTGGACAATTGGACCGTCGAAATTGGAATCCGTCAGCTTCAGGTAATTCTACACCCTGAACTCGTCAATTTGATCCAAACAAATATTTTAATTTAATGGTGAATTCAGTATTGTACATCATCCCAAAGTACATCAGTGCGCATTCGCGGGTTGCCAAGCATGCAAGTCGCGAATACGCGTTTCATTCGCGGGTTTTCTAATTAGACAGCCGTGAATGATCCGCGACCTTCTCCATTGGACAGTCACGAATGCTACGCAATGGGGGGAAACTTTAAAAATAGGCAAAATTTTCAAAATTTTATTATGGAATACTGAACTCAATTTGTTGTATTTGCCAGGAAAAATATGGTGCTGGAGTGGAGAGAAAGGGAACATGAAATCATGGATCATGCGGCGCTCCAAAGCGTGCCCACCATCCAAGCATTGAGGACATGTGGGCTTTTGAAATTCTTTTGTACATCGCCCATGCGGGAAAATGTCTGCTTACTGGAATTCATGGTCAATTATTGGGATCGTGATATGGGGATGTTCAATCTTCAAGGTGAGACCTTAGAGCTGACCGTGGAAGATATATATTTCATTACCGGGTTATCACAATGGGGGGCACCGGTGAATTTGGAGGGAACTAGCTAGGGCGGGGACCCCTTGAGTGTCCAAAACTATGTTGACATATTCTGTTCACCGGGTACTCAGAAGAAGGGTAGCAGTGTTCTCATTGCAGACATCCAGGATTTCACACTCCAGGTATTAGCTAGTACCATTGCGAGACTTGCAGGGTCAACAGGATTACATATGGCCACCATGAATCAAATGAGGGTGGCAGTTGACTGCTTTAGAGGTGCTCTCTATGATTAGTGCTCGGGAGTTCTCCCCATCATGAAGAGACAACTATCCGACTGTAAAAGGGGAAGACGCAAGAATTTTGGCTATGCCAGCATACTAGTGGTGTTCTTATTCTTCGAGAGTACCAGCCATGAGCCCTGCTATACCACTACATATCAGGTCTCCACGTCAGCCGAGGCTAAGCTAGTGGGGAGACATCTTCCTCCGTCAAGGAGGAGGAGACATAGTACACAACGTTTACGATGATGAATTTTATACATGGTGGGAACGACAGCTGCCAGTGTTGGAGCAGTTTCTATACGCTGGGATGGATTTATGCGGTGATCCCGACCTTGTCCTCCCTCTAGGAGGAATACGGGGCGAGATGGGTAAGTAATTTTTAATTTTTTATCATTTTCAAATTTTTATGAATTTTCCAATGATAGAATATATACATATGTACAAGTCTTAATCCTATTCATGTGTCAAAATACAGATATTGGACCAGTCCGCCCTGAAGGGCGCCCGCGTATGTTCGTGCGTCCGGTTGTAGGAGGAGACCCAGGATTGGTCCGGGTACTAGAGGGGAAGCTGGCCAGGCTGACCTAGCGAGTACCTACGATACGGATTGAGCATATACCTACAACCATGCAGGATTTTGTGGTAGGGGTTCCACCGATTTGGCTACGTCTGTTCAGGCGAGTAGCTAGAGCAATACTTGTATATAGAGATGCGGTGGAGGCTGCCGAGGCCGAGGAGGCTGAGGAAGCCAGGGTGCATAGAGATCATGGGGACCAAGGTGGTCCTAGTGGCCAGGGCGAGCAAGGATAGTTCTAGGGCATTTTGATGGATGATGATCCACATTTTTGTATATTTTGTATATGACGGGATCTACGGATCAGACTCGATCTATCTACAGACATATATTTTACATATATATATTTTTTGGTTGTCAGCTTATTTACAAGTGTTCTTTACATGTTTGTTGTATAGTTTATGAAATGTGTGTGAGATGCCAATCCAAAATGTAATTAGCATATGCATCAGTCAATGAATTTTGGTTACGTGGAATATGATTGAAAATAATAACTTCAAAATGTCTTTCCAATAAACGAATTTGCATGAACTGACGTAACAAGGTAGGATTCCGTACCTGATAAGCTCGATTGAGCTGGGAAACAACCAACTGAGAATCCCAACGAACCTCAAGCTGGGTGATGCCACGTGACAAAGCATCCCATAGGAGCTCAATTACAGCCCTATACTCAGCAACATTATTAGAAGCAGGACCTAGACAAGCGCCACCCGCGGCAACAAGCTGTCCTGAGGGAGAATAGATAACCCATGCTGTTGAAGCCAGGTTACAAGTGTGACTACTGGCACCATCAGCGAAACCTACTTACATCTCAGAAGACATCTGCAACAACTAGCAGACTATAAAAAACAAAACTGACAACCTAATGTACATAAAAAATACATACATTAAAAATACAAGAAAAAGTGCTAAGCCTAAGTGTAGTACTTCTTCAGGTAGAGCCCATTTCTAGGCTCAGGCAGCTTATTCCCATCATAATCAATTAATTCATATGCACCTTTACTTAATACCTTCGACACGCCATAGGGTCCTAACCACATAGCCTTGAATTTTACTGCCCCGAGAGGTTCTTTATCTTGGTCCCAAAGCAAGACAAGTTCCCCTTCAGAGAAAACCCTAGGTTTGATCGTTTTATTATATTGAGATTTAACCCTATTTTTATGAGCCTGATTCACAGTCAACGCATCTCTACGTTGTTCATCAAGGTGTTCTAAGTGTACCAAACGTTCCTCAAGCTCAGTCGTATCGGGTAACACATGAATGGCTATCTTCAAGGACGGATTTCGCATTCAATCGAAGTAACTGCTTCCACCCCGTGAACGAGTTGGAAAGGGGAATAACCCATGGCAGTATTAACATTAGTTCTGTAAGCCCAAAGAGCAGGATATAACATGATGTGCCAATTAAAACGGGCTGCATCAATTGTCCGTTTAAGGATAGTTTTTAAAGTCTTATTAACAGCCTCAACCTGACCGTTAGCTTGCGGATAATATGGAGAAGAATGTTCTTGTCGAAATCTGAGCATGGTGGTCAGTTCCGTCATCATGTTATTTTGAAAATGACTACCATGGTCAGTGTCAATCACTTTGGGAATACCAAACCTTGCAATAATTTGATTGAAAACAAAGAAAGCTGCAGTTTCCCCGTTATCTTTGAAAGTAGGCATTGCCTCTGCCCATTTCGTAAAATAGTCAACAACGACAATGATGTATTTATGCCCCCCAGTCGAGACTGGGTTGCATGTCATGTAATCGATCCCCCATTTCATGAAGGGGCCTACCGAGACAACAGAAAATAATGGAGCAGGATGCGATCGCATTTTTCTGGTGTAAAGCTGACACGGATGACAGCACTTCACAGCTTCCACACAATCTTTAAAGATCGTGGGACAGAAATAACCAGCACGCAATATCTTCTGGGCTGTTGCTAACCCAGATAAATGACCCCCACATGCTCCGCTATGGGAATCATTTAGGACAATCTCCGCTTCCTCATGAGTAAGGCAACGACGCAAGACAGAATCTACCCCTCGTCGATATAATGTATCTCCTATAATGAGGTAGTTCTTGGCATGAAGATGTAACTTACGTCGTTCCTCTCTAGAGTAAGAGGCAGGATACTTCAAAGTCTAGAGATATATAAGAATATCCCCGTACCAAGGATCAGAGGTGGATATGAGGAAGATGTGCTCATCTGGGAATGAGTCATCTTCAACAACTACATTCTCTTCAGTGGGAAATTCTGCTATTAGCTCAACAAAAACTAAGGACTTCTTAGATTTAGCGGAGTGGAAATCCAAGTCAAACTCCTGGAGAATGACTATCCATTTATTAAATTTCCCCCCAACAATCCGTCGGGATAAAACATATTGGAACGAATTCACATCCACCACTACTGTTGTGGTCCTCAGTAAAATGTAGTGGCACAACCTCTGTACAACATAGACAGCTGCTAAGGCTAACTTCTCGACGTGGGAGTATCTAAGCTCAGGTCCGACCAAAGCATGACTAAGATAATAAACGACATGCGCAACAAGCTTATCGTCCTCCTGGACTTGTACTACCCAATGGTCGACTCCGACGCGACCAGATATAATATAAAATCCCTAGAATAATCTGGTGGACGTAATAAAGGAGCCGACAGCAAAGCTTTTTTCAATGCCTTGAACGCAAGTTGTGCGGTTTCATCCCATACAAAAGGAGTGTCTTGCTTAATCAAGCACATGAAACCTTTAGTGATCTTGGCATAATTAACGATAAAACGTCGAAGAAAGTTGGAATTTCCTTGCAGGCTTTGGAGTTTCCTGAGAGAACGAGGAGGAGGCAGATTTACAATGGCCTCAACTTTCAATGGATCCACCTGGATGCCTCTACTAGACACAATGAATCCGAGTAATCTTCCTGACTCGACACAGAAAACACACTTGTGGGGATTCAAGCGAATTTTATAGTATCTGCATCTTTCAAAAATCAACCTCAAATGATCTGGATGTTGGACCCTCTTGCGAGAATGTGTAGGCAGATCATCAAGGTAAGGTTTGACAATGGCTTTTATGTCATGAAAATAAAAGTTCATAGCCCGTTGAAAGGTAGCCCCAACATTTTTCAATCCAAAGGCCATTTTTCTATATGCAAATGTACCCCAAGGGCAAATGAAAGAAATTTTATGTTGGTCTTTCGGTTTGATTTGGATTTGATTGTAGCCGGAGAAACCATCCATAAACGAAAACACCCCACTCCCCACACATGCATCTATGATCTGGTCTATAAATGGTGTGGGGTAGTTGTCCTTAGGACATGCTTTATTGAGGTCTCTAAAGTCTGTACAAACGTGAATAGTCCCTTGCTTTTTATCAACAGGAACAAGGTTGGATACCCATTCAGTCAAAGCTATGGGATATATAAAACCAACTTGCAACAGCTTTTCGACTTCTGCCTTCACAGCCGCCGCTTTACGCGGTTTCATGAGTCTTAATTTCTGTTGAACCGGCTTGGCATCAGGATAGGTTCGGATTTCATGTTGAACAATAGATGGATCAATGCCTAGCATCTCCTCATATGACCGGGAAAAGATATCACAGAATTCCTTGAAAAGGGCAGTGTAGATGGAAATCTCCTCCGTAGAGCAGTTTACACCTATATAGATGTTTTCCACGACATCTGGGTTCACAGAGATATTTATAGGTATAGTGGTGGAAATGTTTGCCATATTCCCCTCAGCAAACACCCCTTCCCTAGGAAAAGGGTTGATAGGTACCTCAATATCGTCTGACAGTCTCACTTTAAACTCTTGGTTTTCAATCTTGCTTAGATCTGGAAGAAAATAGGATCAATGATGAAGATCCTCACAAATCTTATCACGTCCACTCATAGCTTCCAGAATAGCTTCATTGAAAGGTAAAATGGTATCTAAGCAATCTATGGAATGTAAAGAGTTTTCCGCCCATGCGGGAAAATAGACTTCTTCCAGATCATCTGAGACTGTTAGAGAATCTGGAATGGGATCAACAATAGCTTGAGTGATGGCTTGATAAGCTACCTCTACTGCCGATAAGGGCACTTCTGGTTCATGGGGAGTTGGGAGGACCCAAGGATCAGTCCTATCGACAACCGTAGCGATGGACTTCCCCACTAGTAGAACCAATGTAATTCATCGGGGCTGGAAGATCAAATGTGCCCATCAATGATGCGTACATTCCATCTCCCAAGCTCTGTGCAGCAGGTTTGGCCTGATCAACCAAAGGCACAGTGGATTCCTTATACTCTAAACGGCCTTTTCGGGTAAAATCAAGTTGGTCAACAGTAACCAACTTGCCCTCATGTGGAAAAACCATGACACGAAGAACAACCGATGCAACAACAGACATTGCATAAGTCCAATTCCTTCCCAGAAGCAAATTATAGTCCAAGGGAGCATCAATCACTTCCACTTCAACAGACACTACTTTTCCTGCCAACTTAAGCTCAAAAGCCGGCAGGATACCATGAGGACGGAAGGACCTTCCATCAAAAGCAGTAAGTAAAGTGTTTGATGGGACCAGCTCTGGGGATACAAGAGCTTTCAAACAGGCCAGGGACATGACACATGTAGAGGCTCCCTCATCAACAACTGCCCTTCCAATGTTCTTACCACCATGGATGACATCTATTGATAGGGCTACATGGTAAGGCAGGAGAATTTTGACATCAGATAGATTGAATTTCTCCATGAGACTTGAAGAATCCATGATACCTAAAGCTGCTAAGAGAGCATCCCGCTGGGAAGGACAACTCTGTAACACTTCTAAAGCTGACATTGCACACGGTGTTTGGGCTAAATATTCAACCACAGATTAGTTTGAAGCAGCCCTAGCATTGGGGTTATGCAAGGTCTTCTTGAAAACACCTTTCGGTATCTTCGGCATAGTTTCAGCAGGTTTCTCTATCGTGAGAGGGTTCGAAGTTTCCCCTACAGCTTTACCCTTCTCAGGAGTCTCAGTTTCATAGTTTTTGTTCTTGGTCTGCAACAAATTCGAAGATCGAACCATGTTGATATAATTAGGTTCAGGGGCAGTTTGAGTGCCCCCTACTACATTAGAAGCTAAAGCAAAGTTCTGTCCTTGGGGAAAAGGATCCTTTAGGACAACCGGTTGTTGAGCTTTAAGCAGCTTCTGGGCTTGATCCATAAGGGGATAAAGGTGATTAAGGTGGTCCTCTTGGCACAACTTACAAGGGAACTTGACCTTCTTCTTTTCTTTTTTTCCCCCATCAGCATTGTTCGCGGGCTTTGGCTTGTTTTGGTTTCCCTCTCCCTTCTTACCTTTCTTTTTCTTCCCGTCGGGCTGCTGATTGCCCTTCTGAGAGGTTTGAGCAAAGACATTTGCATTCTGAGGAGAGGGGGCAGCCTTTGCTGCCTCCGCCATAGACTGTTTGACAGACAACTGATGAAGTTGCTTAGTTAAAGACTCTACGGTGGGAGAGTTAATAGACCCAAACACACCATCAGCATGGGGTCTAGGCTTAGGCTTCTCCGCCTCGTGCGAAGGCCTCGGTGCCTCAGGGATGAACTCATACAAGATCCCAGACTGTGAATAAATCAAGTCTAACTACTGGGCCCTGAGTATGGCTTCTTCTTCATTCGTTACTCCTGATGTGGAAACATCCTTAGATATGTATGGCAACAGTGATTTAAGGAACCATTCTAACAGAAACTCAGGAGGAATGGTGGCTTTGATAAGGCTCTTTCACCTCCTCCACTCTTGGATATGATCCGATATGTGGGTAGCCTTGTTTTGTCTAAAAGTATACAACAAGTCCGTTCCGAAATCGTATCGAACCAGAAGCTGAAAGTGGCTAAGAAAAGCACTAGCCAAATCCTAGAAACTACTAAAGGCAGCAGAAGGCAATTTGATATACCACTTTGCTGCCGTACCTATCAAGGTCCTCTAGAATAGCCTCAATCTAATTGAATCCTCATTCAACGAATTGGAAGAACAACATAAGTGAAAAGTGGTGGCATGTGCCCCAGGATCTTCACCAACTTTACCTTTGAACTTAGGGATGTCCGATGGCAATTTGGTGGGAACAGGTGTCCACAAGGGGTCATGCCTCACCGGGTCATTCATCAACTTTGACAAATATGGCAAGTTTAAAGTTGCCAGGAAAGGAAGTTTGGGTCTAATCAGGGTAGTAAATGTGCCAAATTGGGGATTTGAGGGACCTGCCCCCGAATGCCCATGGGTAAAAGTGGGGTTTCCCCCAGCCACCGGTTGTGAAGTGGGAAGGTTGCTTTGAAACGGATTCCATCCGTAAGCCATAGGATTTTGGGTGGGAGGTGTAGTATAAGTGGTTCGGGCCGTCCCCATAGAAGCAGGGGTCTGAAAAACAGGAGCAGGTATCCCTCCGCTAAACAACGAAAAGGGAGAGCTCATGTATGGGACCGAAATAGGGGTTTGGAAGCTCTGCCCGTAAGAGGTGTTGCTCCCAAATTGCACTCCTACATATGAAGGATATGGACCTACGTATGGACTGGATGGGGGAATGTGCCCCCCATTCCAAGGAAATCCTTGGACATATGCCGAGGATCCTACCAGACCACTCTGGGTAGTGTAAGGGAAGGAAGAAGGAATGGTAGGTATACTGGGAATCCCAGTAACCATGTTACCAGAAGTACCTCCTATGTTTGAGTGAACCGGTGGTTGAACTACCCGGCTCGCTGGAGTTAAAGGTGTAGAAGGCAAACTAGATCTAGGGGCACTTACCGGGGGAGGTAGTACCCCTTCAACCAGAAGGGTTGAGGTAAACACAAAAGAACTTTCTTCCGCAGAAGACATGACTCTACCCACAGGGACACCTAACACTGGTGAATCAAAAGGTCTAACCTGAATGATCATAGGATCGTTTAAATCAGTCAATGGGGTGTTAAAGTTTCTTGCAAACTCGTCAGTCTACAATTCTTCTATCTCAACTGTGTCAAGATCAAAACGGTTAGCAATGAGTTCTGGTTCACCAAGAACTTCACTTATTCCTATAGGTTCAAATGAACCATCTGTGTCTAATCTCCACCTTTGAGGTAAAGGTGGAGGCTCCAATGCAGTGATAGGAGGAAGGTTTCTCAACCTTCTTGACCTTCTGACAGGTTGGTCCTCCAGAATTAAAAATTTGACAAATCACACCCTAAGGCCAACTAAACACAGGCAAAACCACAGAGCATACACTTAAAGTTCCTAGAGTCTCAAGCAATCAAACCAGGGTAAAAGATATACTTTCCCGAAGAAAGCTGATGAACGATTACTTGGCATCCTTGAAGTGGTTCTTAGGCACAAGTGGAGGAATCACCCACCGCCCTCCTACACTTTCAACAAGGGTTACCTTCCAAGCCCGTTCAAGGTGAACCAGAAATAGCCTTCCGGTTTACCTAGGTATGAACCCTAAAAGATAAGAGACTAAAGGCTACCTTGGCAATACCAACAGTCTGGGGGGACAGTCGTCAGCCGAACTCGTACGCATGGGCAGGGTAGCTGAGCCCAAAACTCTATCTAGGACAGAATCCCCATATGCGTAAAAGTCATGGGTTACGTTTTGACAAGGATTCAGAGGGTTATCTCCTCTGTCCAAGCCTCCACGCGGCCTAGTGCTTAACTCCCGTTTGAGAGGAGCTTCCCAGATACAGTGATAGAGTCAAGGATTTCCCTAAAGAAAGGTCCACTACGTCTGAGTTTATAACTTGTGGGAAGTTTACACTCCCTAGCCCACAAGTCTAGCCTAAGCTAGTAGGTGAAAGGCCCCTAGAAAACAAAACTTACTAATAAATTTTAATTTATGCGTTTATTTTAAAGGGATGTTCTTTACTCAAGAGGAAATGGAGTGGTATACTTTATGATGTTTTGACTCAAACAAGAAACAAATGAAAGTAAAGGTGTATTCAAAGCAAAATTACCATTATGAAAGCAAACTTCTTTTTAATTTTTGCAAATATGTATTGATGAATTGAAGGCAACGATAAAAGAAACTAAGCCTATGTTTTTGTAGTTTTTGATATAATATTTTTAAATTGAAATGAACACTACTTATGCAAAAATCACAATGCAAAAGCTTTAACTATGTTTTCTTTTCATTTTTTAAAAATAATCAAAACTTTACTACGCATTTACAATGCACTATGCTTGAGCAAACTTGAACCTTATAAACTGTATAAAAGCAATAGATTGAAGCAAACAGGCTAACCGGACCAAAAGACAACCAATAAAGGAAGGCTAGGAACCCTAGCTTGGGTGCAAACAATGACAAAGAATCACTGCAGACTTGCAAAGGCAAGTGACAACCAGCCACTGTCATAAGACAGACTGGAAAAATAGAGCCCAAGATCCTGATCACTGATCTAGACCAAGACACTTTAACCCTCAACCCAAACAGGCCAAAACACTTTAGGATGCAAACATTAAATAAACCAAGCAAAAAGACTCAAGAGCTTTCGAAAAAGCAAAGAAGTGTGATCACCAACAGTATTCAGTCCCACTACACAACATTCTTAAAGAAAGACCACTCAGAAACAGGGACTAAACAAAGAAAAGAACAAGCAAAACTTATCTTAAAAATCCCCACTTCCAGGAGTATTCGTGACTGTCACTAAGAGCAACTCGCGAATGACTCGTGACTGTCTAGTATTACAACCCGCGAATGCAAACCAGTATTCGCGACTGTTTAGAAAGACAACTCGCGAATGGGTATAAAATTTTCCTCAAAAAACCAAGAAAAACCAAAGACTTTCAAATGCTGAAGAAAGTATTGAAACAGGATAACAAATCACACATAGACTTACAGGCAAAGACTGGTCAGGGGGACAGAAAACAACCTACAGCAGTCCGGGCTCCCCAGCGGAGTTGCCAATTCTGTTGTACAGGATTATACACCTAATAAACCAAGGTCTGGGGTTACCAACATACTCAATCACTTGCAGACAATTGACTCTAAAGTGCAGTAAAGGAAATAGGAGGATTAGTAAGACTTACTCGATTACTGAAGGTCGATCCTTGCTAGTCCTCTTCTGCTCTGCTTCACCTTCAAAGTCTTCAAGGTTGATCCTCTTTCACCTGTCAAGAAACAATCTTCCAGATACAAGATGATTCATATATGTATAAGCAGGTTAGATAAATCACATATAAGATGCATAAGCATAAACATTTATCAAACCAATACACATGAAACACATATGGAAGAAGGATTCTCTTTATTATCAATAATGAAGAAGTTTAGATTACAACCCAATGCCTGAGATAAGGACTCCTCTGCAACCAAAGGATTCTGGGTTACACTGCTCCAAAGACTTCTGTATAAACTCCACCAGCATAACTTTGCTCCCTAAGTGTAGGTCCCCAACACCCTCCCCAAGGCCTGTATTTATATGGGTGAAATAAGGCATTTTCTCGAAGGTTGGGGAAGTTGTAGCAGTTAAGGAAATTAAGTTAAATGAGTTAACTAATCTCCCATTAGCGCGTGTTTTATGTTTTAATGTTAAGAGACACATTCACGGGTATATAGTAGGGCATCCCACGAATGATTCATGACTATTCATAAGAGCAACCCACGAATACATAGATTCGCGACTTGCATCAACCGGGACTCGCGAATGACTCGCGAGTTGTATAATAGAAGAGTCACAAATACAACTCAACATAGTAAAATATCAAAGTAACTAGCTGGGTATATAAGGAATGTATTTCATCATAAGCCAAGCTATAATGTTTTTGGCAAACCTCTATCCATAAGTGTCCTTTT
>LPNX011225896.1:19386-53285 GCA_001517045.1 Pseudotsuga menziesii | reverse complement strand
GGGGGGGGGGGGGGGGGGGGGGGGGGGGGGGTCCTCTTCTCAGCTGGAAACTCAATTCTGACTTCATATGCATGGGGACTAGGTATGGAAACAAATAACAAAGTCGAAGCCTTGGCGCTCTAGAAAGGACTAAAGCAGGCCCAGAGAAATAACATTGACGAAATCTCAGTTTTTGGAGACTCGAGAATCATCATCTGAGCGATAATCCTCAAGAAATTTCCTCCTCATCTCCATATCTCAAGGATCCTCCACAAAATATCGCTGATAGCCTCCAAATTTCAAAAGATCAGTTATTATCATGTGCTGAGGGGACTCAACGGTCTAGCTGATGCTGAAGCAAATAAAGCGGTTCACCTGGGCAGGAGCATTATTAGTATGGATGGCAGTGAAACCAAATGTAACCTCCCCTAATTCTGATCCAAATTCTCTGTCGAATATTGGCTGGGCGCAGGTAAGAACTGGTCAGTCTCTTATTAATTTCCACTCTGAAAACATGGTTCACAATCCAAGAAGCTATGCGACAGTCTACTGGGAATTCATGAGGTTCTATCTCTCCACACTCATTCAGAATGAGGCTGCGACTGCCACGTCTCATATCACAACAAAATCCAAAATTCTCAAGCATTGGAGGCCTCTTTCACAAAGACCGTGGCGAAGCCCATCATCTAATAATTACAACTTTCTGCTCTGTCCATCATTTCTGCTCCTCTGGATCTGCTGGGATTGTTGGGACTTCTGTTGTAATGCTGGCATTATTAGATATGCTTTCTTCTCCTGGAATCACTAGATATCAGCCAGATCCCTGAATTTTTCCTGTCTAGGAATATATCCTTATCCAATGAAGCACCCAGTAGCTTTTTTACCAGATCCTAATTAATCTTCCCCTTGTTTTGGTAAAAAAAAAAGACCAACTTGTGTAATATATCCATTAGGTAAAAGTGTGTTTCTTTAGTATGCATTTGTAAATATTCTAATCTGACGATCACGATATGTTCTAGACATAGAGAGATCCGATGGTTAAATTTATCTTAGATCATACCTACCATTGATTCTTGGCTTAACACATGATTGGTCTATGATCTCTATTTAAAGAGCATAGAGGGTCCTTGGCTAGTTGATCGATTATGAGAAGCTCATGTAACTTTCTTTCTTTTGCATAATAAATTGCTCCAAGTAGCTATTTGGCCAGGGCTGTGGACTATTTCTCTCTCGAGGGTTTTAACCACATGACAAAAATCGGTGTGTTGATATGTGATCTATTTGGGTGAAGTGGTTGCTCAAGGTGTTCAGTCTTTTGGGAGTACCCTGTGTACCCGAACATGGTATCAGAGTGTTTATGAAGAGCCGCTTTCGGTTTTGATCAATATCTGGAACTAGTGTTGCCGAAAATTTGAAAGGGTTTCTGGTTCCATATTTTCTATGCATTTGTGGCCTATGGGAACCATTCCATTGCATCCGGAGCGCCATTTCCATTGGAAAATAGTTTTCATTTCATCGAAAACTATTTTCGGTTGTTCCAGAAACACCCATTTCGACAAATCTGAAGGTATAATGTTACAGTGACAAATTTATTTTATTTTTTTTAAATCTCTCATATTTTATCAGTTTTATTATTAGATCTCTACTATTTTATTCTCAGATTGTTTCCTTCCCTGGCTGCGTATGCTTTTTAGCGTGCACCTTGCGCGATCGCGGCGAATCAGAAACAGAAAGGGAAATTTTTTTTCTTGTCTTCTCGGCTACGTATGCTCTCTGTCGTGCATCTTGTGCGATCACAACGAATCAGAAACAATGAGAAAACTTGAAAATGTAGACTTTCCAGGCAAGCTAACCAAGATCTAACCCTACCCATAGAGTGGAAAAGTTTTTTTTGTTTTCTTGTTTTTTGTTGTTTTTGTGTTTTGCAGAAAAAAAAGGCAAGCACGGAGAACGAGAGGGAAGAGTAAAAAAAAAAAAAGCCCCTTGATTTTTCCATTCTTTTAGTGCATGCAATTTCTATTTTCAAGTTACTTTATTGTAAAAGTGCATCTCACATAAATAAAATAAAATAAAAAGTGAGTCACTTAAGTCTTTTAATTTATTGTTGGACTATTTAAAAGTAGCATTATTGTAAAAGTGAACATCACTTATTTTACAAAAGTGATTCACTTAAAAAACAACTTTCTTGTAAGTGATTGTCAAAGGTTCATCTTGGGAAGAAGGGGGTTCTTATTTTTAGGTGGTCAAGTTAATATCTGCCACGTCACTATTGGGGACATCTTCAACATTTTCTTTGATCAAGCATAACTTCATCATCCAGAATAAGTTTTCAGTGCCATTTTTTTTTAAACCGCATATTTTTGTTCGAGCTCTTTGCATCTAGACAGTTAGTTTCTATTATTTCAGTCATTATTTTACGGTATGGCGGCCCCTTGTGATATTATACTTACAAGTTCTAACTATTTCTTATGGAAATCTCATATGGAGGATGTTCTGCGAAGTAGGGGACTTTTCAGGATAACCTCATGGAAAGAAACATAACCCACTAATGATGATAATAAAATTAAATGGGAAAATAGATGTGATGAAGCTCGTGGATTGATTGAGATGTTAATATCTACTGATTTACGATTCCACATATCTGGAATTGATGAACATGATCAAACTTGGGAAAAGTTGGAATCTGTATTTAGTAAACACAATGAAATTCAGGGTCATCAACTTGAGAATGAGTTGATTTCCTTGAATCCAAATGATTTTTCATGCATTCAAGACTATTTATCTAAGTATAAAACTCTTAGACTCTTATGTGCAGAATGCAAGATTAAGAAAGATGACAAACAATGTATTTATCATATTCTTTGCAAACTTGGAGCTGCATATTCTATTTTTGTATCTACATTCTACTCCATGAAAGAATCCTTGATTGCAACTAGCTATCAAGAGCCTAGTCTTGAATCCTTTTGTGATTCTTTAATTAGAGAGCAAGATAAGCTCATTTATCTTGGAATAATTAACAATGCAGATACATCTGGGAAATCCTTATTGTTGTTCGGGTACATAGGCTACTCCCAAAAGACCGAACACCTTCAACAACCGCTTCACACAAAAAGATCACAGATTGACACACCGATGTTTGTCACGTGGTTAAAACCCTGAAGAGGGAAACAATCCACGGCCCTAGCCAAAAAGCTAGTTGGAGCAATTTATTATGCAAAAGAAATAAAGTTACATGAGCTTCTCATAATTGATCAAATAGCCAAGGACCCTCTATGCTCTTTAAATAGAGATCATAGACCAATCAGGTGTTAAGGCATGGATCAATGGTAGGTATGATCTAAGAGAAGTTGAACAGTCGGATCACTCTATGTCTAGAACATATTGTGACCGTCGGATTATAATATTTACAAATGCATACTGATGCATACTAAAGAAACACATTTTTACCTAACGGATATATTACACAAGTTGATCTTAACTAACTCGTAAGTGTCTAAATATCCTAACATCCCCCCTTAAGAACAACTTGGGATAGGATTGAATGATTTACAAAAGTGACACTATTAGGAGAAGGAAGGAGGCATTAGAGCCTATCCCCCCTTAAGGACACATTCCTGAACTCCTAACATAGACCGAAGTTTAGAAAACTTCGCTTCTGTAAGAGACTTGGTGAAGATGTCTGCAACTTGATCATCTGTAGGGCAATAAAGAACTTCAATAACACTATCATGAACAAGATTTCTGATGAAGTGCACGTGTAGCTCAATGTGTTTGTTGCGCTGATGTAAAACTGGATCTTTGGCAAGCTTAATGGCACTTTGATTGTCGCACCAAAGTGGAGTAGGCTGCTGCTGCTCAAATCCAAACTCTGCAAGGATCTGTCGAAGCCATAAAGCTTCTTGACTGGCATTAACTGCGGCTCGATATTCTGCTTCTATTGAAGAAAGAGCAAGAGCTTGTTGTTTCTTACAAGCCCAAGTGACATGTCCAGATCCCAGACTGAAAACATAACATGCAGTAGACTTTCGATCATCAGGATCACCGGCCCAATCTGAATCAGTGAAACCAACCAACAAAGGTTTCCCCCTGTAATGTAATGAATCCCAAACTGAATTGTACGTCCAATATATCGAAGTATTCTTTTTGCTTCTTTCTAGTTACTTTCATGAGGAGTTTTCATATAACGGGCAACATGACCAACGACAAAGGAAAGGTCAGGACGAGAATGAGTCAAGTATAAAAGACTACCGACAAGCTGATGATACAAGGTGGCATCTACTTCAGGGGAAGTACAATGGCAAAAAGTTTGACTCCAGACTGGAAGGGAGAAGGGGATAGTTTACAATCTTCCATATGGAAGTGACGAAGAAGGTCACAAGCATACCTAGACTCGGAAAGAAATATTCCTTCTTTGGTTTGCAAGACTTGGAGACCAAGAAAATAATGCAAATGTCCTAAGTCTAACATTTCAAAATTTTGCTTAAGACTGGATTTCACATGGGTTATAAGTTTAGGGTCACTACTAGTAAGGATAAGATCATCAGCATAAAGAACAAGTATGATGAGATGGTTTCCTACTTTCTTGGTATAGACATTGGGGTCAGAATGGCATCTAGAAAAACCAGTGTCAAGGAGAAAGCTATCCATTTTGGCATACCAAGATCTAGGAGCTTGCTTAAGGCCATATAAGGATTTCTTAAGGAGACAAACAAGGCTAGAGTTATTCTGAACATATCTAAAAGGTTGTTCTATGTAAATTTCCTCATGTAAATCACCATGTAAAAAGGTAGACTTGACATCCATTTGATGGACTTCCCAGTTATGTAAGGCTGAAAGGGAAGGAACAAGGCGGATGGAGTTCGTTTTTGTTACAGGGGCAAAAGTTTCATTGTAGTCAATCCATTCAACTTGGGAAAAACCTTTGGTAACTAACCTTGCCTTAAGTCTTTCAACACTTCCATCTGATGCATACTTAGCTCTATAGACCCATTTACATCTGATAAGTTTTCTTCCTTTTGGAAGAGGAACAAGATCCCAAGTATCGTTCGCCATTAAGGAACGATATTCTTCATCCATAGTTGCATCCAAATCTGGATTTCCTGAAGCTTCTGCAAAAGTTTCTGGATCATGATTCTTGAAAAATTGAGCCAAAAGAGGAGAGGCTCGCTGAAACTGAGAACGTGTTCGACGTTGATCTCTAGGATCACTGGCAAGATCACCAGTTGCTTCACATGTTGAACGGACCCATCGAGGAAGTATTGGTGCTGGTGCAATTGGAGGAACATGAGCAGGAAGAGGTGGATTTTCATCCTCACTGTCATCATCAAAAACTGGAGTTGGAAACCTGTCAAGGAAGTTGGAAGAAGAATAAGAAGGCACAATCACCGAATTAGGCTCACAGGCCAAAGATGGCACACCCGCCAAGTTAGGCTCGCGGGCCAAGAGATTTTGATCAAATTTAACATCTCTTCTAATGATTATATCATATGAATGGGGCTAAAGAAGTCTATAACCTTTTACATCTTCAGAATATCCAGCAAATATGCACTTTTCACTTTTAGGCTGCAATGCTTTCCGTTTTTCATCCGAAATGTGAGCCCATGCTTCACAACCAAACACACGAAAGTGACTTACATCTGCTTTAATTTTAATCCATGCTTCTTTCGGTGTTATACCTTGTAAAAATTTAGTGGGTGTGCGATTAACTATGTAATTTGCACAATTTATGGCCTCAGCCCAATATTGAAGACTTAGTCCCTTAGATTGGATCATACAATTAGCCATTTTTTTTAAAGTGCGGTTCTTTCATTCAACTACACCATTTTGTTGAGGTGTATATGGAACCGTGTGCTGTTGTTGGATTCCTTGTTTAGTGCAGAAAGTAGTGAACTTGTTGTTAACATATTCTCCTCTATTGTCAGATCTTAACTTAATAATTTGATGACCAGATTGTTTTTCAACAAGGTCCTTGTAGGCCAAGAACATGTTAAATACTTCGCTCTTAAGTTTTAGGAAGTAAACCCAAGTGCGTATGGAGTAGTCATCAATGAAAGTTAAGAAATATTTGAAACCATAAAAGGAAGCAGATGGAAGAGGACCACAGAAGTCACTATGCACAAGCTCCAAAGGAACCGAGGCGTGCCAAGAGGCACGTTTGTCAAAACTGTCTGGATGATGTTTTCCTATTACACAACCGAAACAAACACCATCATTGCAAGATACCATTGGAATACCAGTCACCATATTGTCTTTACATAGTTGTTGCAATGAGCGATAATTTAAGTGACCAAATCGCTCATGCCAAAGTTTGCTCAAGTTATCACTATGAGCAAGAAAAACTGAAGGAAAAGGTGATGACTCAAAGTTGTTAAATTTGTACAACCTGGTAATATCATCAACAGTTCCAATAGTAAGGACATTTTGAGGATTTTTAAAATCCTTGATTAAAACTTGGTGAGGTGTAAAAGTCACAGTTTTACCTTCAACTGAATGAGTGATTTGATAGACTGATAACAAATTGCAGGAAATTTTTGGAACACATAGTACATCACTGAAATGACCATTTTCTACTGGAACTATTCCAGATCCTACAACACTTAGAGATATATCATCACCAACAAATATTTGTTTGGTGTTACATTCATGCATAGTAGAAAAGATGGCTTGATCCTTAGCCATATGATAAGATGCTCCAGAATTAATGAGCCATTCGTTTGAAGTAGAAGAAGAAGATGCAGTATAAGAGTAACCAGAAGCAAAAAGTGCATGTCCATGAGAGTTAGATTCTGAAGACGAATCTAGGCTGATGTGGTGCTTCTTCATTGCTGCTTCCAAGGCTGCCATCTTCTTAAAACATTTAGATTCATCATGATTATCTTTCCCACAAAAATTGCAATGACGCTCAGTCTTCTTTTCTTTTTGCTTGGATCCGTTGTCATTTTTTAAAGGAGGAGCTGACTGAGAGGGTTTGGGACCCTTGTTGTTTGGCTTATTATTGTGGAAATTCTGTTTCTTAGGAGGCTTGGACTTTTCTTTCTGTTGGGACAATAAGGCTTTCCCAGATGTATCTGCATTGTTAATTATTCCAAGATGAATGAGCTTATCTTGCTCTCTAATTAAGGAATCACAAAATGATTCAAGGCTAGGCTCTTGATAGCTAGTCGCAGTCAAGGATTCTTTCATGGAGTAGAATGGAGATAGAAAAACAGAATATGCAGGTCTAAGTTTTGAAAGAATATGATAAATACATTGTTTGTATTATTTCTTAATCTTGCATTCGGCACATAATTGTCTAAGAGTTTTATACTTAGATAAATAGTCTTGAATGCATGAAAAATCATTTGGATTCAAGGAAAGCAACTCATTCTCAAGTTGATGATCCCGAATTTCATTGTGTTTACCAAACACAAATTCCAACTTTTCCCAAGCGAGATTAGGTTCATCAATTCTAGATATGTGGAATCGCAAATCAGTAGATATTGACATTCCAATCAGTCCACGAGCTTCATCACATCGATTCACCCATTTAATTTTTTATCATCATCAGTGGGTTCTATTTCTTTCCCTGAGGTTATCCTGAAAAGTCCCCTACTTCGCAGAACATCCTCCATATGAGATTTCCATGAGAAATAGTTAGAACTTGTAAGTATAATATCACAAGGGGTGGCCATACTATAAAATAATGGCTAAAATAACAGAAACTAACTATCTGGATGCAAAGAGCTCGAAAAAATATGTGATTTAAAAAAAAACGACACTTAGAACTGATTCCAGATGATGAAGTTATGCTTGATCAAAGAAAATGTTGAAGATGTCCCCAATAGTGACGTGGCATATATTAACTTGACCAACTAAAAAAGAAGAAGCCCCCTCTTCCCAAGATCAACCTTTGACAATCACTTTTACAATAAAGTTGCTTTAAAGTGAATCACTTCTGTAGAATAAGTGATGTTCACTTTTACAATAATGTGACTTTTAAATAGTGCGGCAATAAATTAAAAGACTTAAGTGACTCACTTTTATTTTATTTTATTTATGTGAGATGCACTTTTACAATAAAGTAACTTGAAAATAGAAATTGCATGCACCAAAAGGTAGCTTAATAAGACTTGAACTCAAGACTTATCAAGGTGTAAAGCAACTTTGGACCAAGTGAGATAAGTTTAAAAGGTACATAAAAGTATGGAAAGAGGAAGGGGGTATTTTTTTACTCTTCTCTCTCGTTTTCTGTGCTTGCTTTCTTTTTCTGCAAATCACAAAAAAAAACAAAAAACGAAAAACAATTTTTTTTTCCTCACACAATGGGGTTAGATCTTGGTTAGCTTTCCCGAAAAGTCTACTGTTTCTGATTCGCCGCGATCGCGCAAGGTGCACGACAAAGAGCATACGCAATCAGGGAAAACAACAGTCTGAGACTAAAACATAAAAGACCTAATAATAAACTGATAAAATATGAGAGATTTAAAAAAAACAAATCCGTCACTGTAACATTATACCTTCAGATTTGCTGAAATGGGTGTTTTTGGAGCAAACAAAAACAGTTTTCGGTGAAACAAAAACTATTTCTCAATGGAAATGACACTCCATACGCAATGGAACAGCTCCCATATGACAAAAATGCACAAAAAATCCAGAACCAGAAACCCTTTCAAAGTTTCGGCAACATCGGTTCCAGATCTTGATCAAAACCGAAAGCGACTCTTCATAAAAGCTCCTTTACCATGTTCGGGTACACAAGGTACTCCCAAAATACCAAACATCTTCAGCAACCACTTAACACAAAAATATCACAGATCAACACATCGATGTTTGTCACGTGGTTAAAACCGTTGAGAGGGAAACAGTCCATGGCCCCAGCCGAATAGCTACTTGGAGCAATTTATTATGCAAAAGAAAGAAAGTTACATGAGCTTCTCATAATCGATCAACTAGCCAAGGGCCCTTTATGCTCTTTAAATATAGATCATAGACCAATCGGGTGTTAAGCCACGGATCAATGGTAGGTATGATCTAAGAGAAGTTGAACCATTGGATCACTCTATGTCTAGAACATATCGTGACCGTCGGATTAGAATATTTACTAATGCATACTAAAGAAATACACTTTTACCTAACGGATATATTACACAAGTTGATCTTAACTAACTCCTAAGTGTTTAAATATCCTAACAATTGTCCCAACAGAAAGAAAAGTCCAAGCCTCCAAAGAAACAGAATTTTCGCAATAATAAGCCAAACAACAAGGGCCCCAAACCCTCTCAGTCAGCTCCTTCTTTAAAAAATGACAAAGGATCCAAGCCAAAAGGAAATAAGACTAAGCATCATTTTAATTTTTGTGGAAAAGATAATCATGATGAATCTAAGTGTTTCAAGAAGATGACAGACTTGGAAGCTACAATGAAGAAGCACCACATCAACCTAGATTCGTCTTCAGAATATACCTCTCATGGACATGCACTTTGTGCTTCTGGTTACTCTTATACTGCATCTTCTTCTTCTACTTCAATTGAATGGCTCATTGATTCTGGAGCATCTGATCATATGGCTAAGGATCAAGCCATCTTTTCTACTATGCATTAATGTAACACCAAACAAATATTTGTTGGTGATGATAGATATCTAAGTGTTGTAGGATCTGGAACAGTTCCAATAGAAAATGGTCATTTCAGTGATGTACTATGTGTTCCAAAAATTTCCTTTAATTTGTTATCAGTCTATCAAATTACTCATTCGGGTGAAGGTAAAACTGTGACGTTTACCCCTCACCAAGTTGTAATCAAGGATTTTAAAAATCCTCAAAATGTCCTTGCTACTGGAACTGTTGATGATATTACGAGGTTGTACAAATTTAACAAGTTTGGGTCATCACATTTTCCTTTAGTTTTTTTTGCTCATAGTGATAACTTGAACAAGATTTGGCATAAGCGATTTGGTCACTTAAATTATCTCTCATTGCAACAACTATGTAAATACAATATGGTGACAGGTCTTCTGATGGTATCTTGGAAGGATGGCGTTTGTTTCGGTTGTGTACTCAAAAAACACCATCGGGATAGTTTTGACAAATGTGCCTCTTGGCATGCCTCGGTTCCCTTGGAGCTTGTGCATAGTGACTTGTGTGGCCCTCTTCCATCTGCTTCCTTTTTTGGTTTCAAATATTTCTTAACTTTCATTGATGACTACTCCAAACGCACTTGGGTTTACTTCCTAAAACTTAAGAGCAAAGTGTTTAACATGTTCTTGGTCTACAAGGACCTTGTTGAAAAACAATCTGGTCATCAAATTATTAAGTTAAGATCTGACAATGGAGGAGAATATGTTAACAACAAGTTCACTACTTTCTGCACTGAACAAGGAATCCAACAACAACACATTGTTCCATATACACCACAACAAAATGGTGTAGCTGAATGGAAGAACCACACTTTAAAAGAAATGGCTAATTGTGCAAATTACATAGCTAATTGCACACCCACTAAAGTTTTACAAGGTATAACATCAGAAGAAGCATGTAATAAAATTAAACCAGATGTAAGTCACTTTCGTGTGTTTGGTTGTGAAGCATGGGCTCACATTCCAGATGAAAAAAGGAAAACATTGTAGCCTAAAAGTGAAAAGTGCATATTTGTTGGATATTCAGAAGATGTAAAAGGTTATAGACTTCTTCAGCCCCATTCACATGATATAATCATTAGAAGAGATGTTAAATTTGATGAAAATCTCTTGGCCTGTGAGCCTAACTTGGCGGGTGTTCCATCGTTGGCCTGCGAGCCTGATTCAGTGATTGTGCCTTCTTCTTCTTCTTCTTCTTCTTCCAACTTCCTTGACAGGTTTCCAACTCCAAATTCTGATGATGATAGTGAGGATGAAAATCCACCTCCACCTACTCATGTTCCTCCAGTTGCGCCAACACCAATGCTTCCTCGATGGGTTCGTTCAACATATGAAGCAGCTGGTGATCTTGCCAGTGATCCTAGAGCTCAACGTCGAACACGTTCTTAGTTTCAGTGAGCCTCTTCTCTTTTGGATCAAGTTTTTGAAAATCATGATCCAGAAACTTTTGCAAAAGTTTCAGGAAATCCAGATTGGGATGCAGCTATGGATGAAGAATATCGTTCCTTAATGGTGAACAATACTAGGGATCTTGTTCCTCTTCCAAAAGGAAGAAAACTTGTCAGATGTAAATGGGTCTACAGAACTAAGTAAGCATTAGATGGAAGTGTTAAAAGAGTTAAGGCAAGGTTATTTGCCAAAGGTTTTTCCCAAGTTGAAGGGATTGACTACAATGAAACCTTTGCTCTTGTCGCAAAAATGAATTCCATCTGCCTTATTCTTTCCCTTGCAGCCTTACATAACTAGGAATTCCATCAAATGGATGTCAAGTCTGCCTTTTTACATGGTGATTTACAAGAGGAAATTTACATGGAACAACCTCTTGGATATGTTCAGGATAACTCTAGCCTTATCTGTCTCCTTAAGAAATCCTTATATGGACTTAAGAAAGCTCCTAGAGCTTGGTATACCAAAATGGATAGATTTCTCCTTCACACTGGTTTTTCTAGATGTCATTCTGACCCCAATGTCTATACCAAGAAAGTAGGAAACCATCTCATCATACTTTTTCTTTATGTTGATGATCTTATCCTTACTGGTAGTGACCCTAAACTTATAACCCATGTGAAATCTAGTCTTAAGCAAAATTTTGAAATGTCAGACTTAGGACATTAGCATTATTTTCTTGGTCTCCAAGTCTTGCAAACCAAAGAAGGAATCTTTCTTTCCCAGTCTAAGTATGCTTGTGACCTTCTTTGTCGCTTTCACATGGAAGATCATAAACCAACCTTTTCTGCCTTCCAGTCTGGAGTCAAACTTTTTGCCACTTGTACTTCCCCTGAGGTAGATGCCACCTTGTATCGTCAACTTGTTGGTAGTCTTTTATACTTGACTCATTCTCATCCTGACCTTTCCTTTGCCGTTGGTCGTGTTGCCCATTATTTGTAAACTCCTCATGAAAGTCACTAGAAAGCAACAAAAAGAATACTTCGATATATTCGATGTACAATTCAGTTTGGGATTCATTACATTACAAGGGGGAAACCTTTGTTGGTTAGTTTCACTGATTCAGATTGGGCTGGCGATCTTGATGATCAAAGTCTACTGCAGGTTATGTTTTCAGTCTGGGATCTGGACCTATCACTTGGCCTTGTAAGAAACAACAAGCTCTTGCTCTTTCTTCAACAGAAGCATAATATCAAGCCGCAGTTAATGCCATTCATAAAGCTTTATGGCTTTGACAGATCCTTTCAGAGTTTGGATTCGAGCAGTAGCCTACTCCACTTTGGTGTGACAATCAAAGTGCCATCAAGCTCGCCAAATATCTAGTTCTATATCAACGCAACAAACACATTGAGCTACACATGCACTTCATCAGAAATATTGTTCATGATCATGTTATTGAAGTGCTCTATTTCCCTACAGAGGATCAAGTTGCAGACATCTTCACCAAGTCTCTTATAGAAGAGAAGTTTTCTAAACTTCAGTCTATGTTAGGAGTTTAGGAATGTGCCCTTAAGGGGGGATAGGCTCGAATGCCTCCTTCCTTCTCCTAATAGTGTCACTTTTGTAAATCCTTCAATCCTATCCCAAGTTGTTATTAAGGGGGGATGTTAGGATATTTAGACACTTAGGAGTTAGTTAAGATCAACTTGTGTAATATATTTGTTAGGTAAAAGTGTGTTTTTTTAGTATGCATTAGTATGCATTTGTAAATATTCTAATCCGACGGTCACGATATGTTCTAGACATAGAGTGATCCGACGGTTCAACTTCTCTTAGATCATACCTACCATTGATCCCTGGCTTAACACCCGATTGGTCTATGATCTCTATTTAAAGAGCATAAAGAGTCCTTGACTAGTTGATCGATTATGAGAAGCTCATGTAAATTTCTTTCTTTTGCATAATAAATTGCTCCAAGTATCTATTTTGCTGGGGTCGTGGACTGTTTCACTCTCGAGGGTTTAAACCACGTGACAAACATCGGTGTGTTGATCTGTGATCTATTTGTGTGAAGTGGTTGCTCAAGGTGTTCGGTCTTTTGGGAGTACCTTGTGTACCCGACCACAAAATTGTAAAAAAGAGTATGGGGAATGTTATTAGACTTAGTTTACTTTAATTTGGTATGGTTAAGAGTTATGAAACATAGGTGTAAAGCTTCATATTTGAATGCATAAATTCAATGATATTTGCTTAAGGGAAATGACATGTAAAAGCTCAAATTTGACTCACAAATTGTGTATATCATGGTTCATAACAAATAATAATGAATATATACCATTAAAATCATAGTAATAGCTCACTAAAATCATATAACATAATATTCATGTCACAACATACATCAAATATACAACTCCATTGAAATGGGAAATCAACACATGGAAACTAGTCACAACAAAGCTTGGAAATGTGGACATTTGCATATGTATTTATGATTATTTTTACTTAAATAGAGGATGACAGACATATTACAGATACATAAATCATTCACCCATTCTTAGGATTCAACTGGACTCAATGGGGTGCAACCACCATTGACACAAGTGTGACATTATAAAGAAATATGGAAATATTGAAGTGGGGATTGAGAGAATGGGAGGAGAGATGGGTCACGAATAGTAGAAGCCTTCTGTATGCAGTAAAAAAAATTCACTAAGCTCCAAATTAGAGTTCAGGTGGCCTCTCACACAACCAATTTGTATTATAATCTCACTCTCTCAAAATTGGCTCACTAGCAGGGTAAGTGAGCACTCACCGTGCAATGGACAAGCTAGTGCTTTACAAAATGCCAAAGGAAAATTCTCAAATGATCAAAATCCATTCTAATTCCTCATGAAATATTTTTATAACCATCATAATTTCCTCAAAGGTATAATTCACTCCCATATGGTTCCTCCAACTCATCCTTGATGTTTAGTAACCTCCATGACACTTGTCCTTCTCCTCAACCCTTCATCTTCCTCCAAATTCGAATTGCGGCCACCAAGTACCAAGTGCGCCCTCTTGGAGGCTATTTTTAGCCCTAAAATTTCATATTGTCATAGGTATGCAATCAGGGCTAGGTTAGTCCCATAATTTTTTTTAAAATAAAACTTATCCTTGGCATACTCTACTTCTAATGTGGCTTTCCAATTTTCTACTACATCCATCAAATAAAAAGAAGGTCTTATAGATAAGGCATCAACTACCACATTATTTTTTCCCTTCAGATATTTAATATCAAAGTCAAATGCTTGAATCTTACTCGCCCACTTTTGCTGCCTTTGATGTTGGAAATTTGGACAATACTGAGGGGGGGGGTGAATCAATATTATTAACTTTTAACAATTAAAACCACTTTTAACTTATTCATTAACACACATTATCAACAAGACCCAAGAAACACAATTTTTATCGTGGAATCCCAATTGGCCAATACTTCCTGTTACTGCAAAATTATATTTACAAATAGTTTCTTCTTGCTACTACAGGCAATGATGGTACTGCACCCTATTTACCAGCAATTATTGGAAGGAGGATACGCCCCCCTGTTTTATCAACTACTACTAAAAGGATGCTTCTACACCCTATTTACCAGATACTACTGGAAGGAGGCTAGGAACCCTTGGTTTATCGGCTACTACTGAAAGGATGCTTCTAAACCCTATTTATAAGCACTACTGAAAGGAGGCCATGACCCACTTGCAAGCATATAGCCTTCCCTAGCATCACCCTACCGCCCTAGTATGATTTTATCAACTTCTAGATCTCCTTATATCTTTGAAACTGTCACTGATTTCTCATTACTTCCTTGGTATCTGTCTACTACTGCTGCATGGATTTGGACTACATAGACACCTTACTAAACTTGAAATATTTTCTCATAAATACCTTTACCATCATTCATTCATATTTCTTTACCAATGTATCTATTCACTCTAGAGTTTTACAGTTGCGCCCTTTCAATCTGGAGGCATTTCTGTTCATAAAACACATCACTTCATAACACATGCCTTTTCATTAAACACATTTCCTACTTCTCTGTTTAATTATTTTTAACTCATTTAAATTTATCAGTCATGACCTTGCGCAGTAGATTTTGCACAACATCCTTTCCACAATAATCTTTCCACAACAAACATTTCCGTATTGACTTTCTGCATTTACCTTTCCGCAATTACCTTCACACAATTAGATTTCTGCAATTGTATTTATGCAATGACCTTTCTGCAATAAAAAAAAGTCCTTCCTTCTGCAATTGTGGATTACGGGTTGCAGGTATGGATTTCGACTTCTCTCAAAATTTCTTCCGCAATTCGTCTTCTACAAGACTTCTTCTGTAATTTGCGGATTGCGGATTGTCTCCCAAATTTTTTGAAATGGGCTTCTGCAAATTTGTTTTCAAAACTCCTGTGAACCATCTATCGTTTTGAGAAATCCTCCTCGTCCATTGATCAATTATCAAACATGAAAATTCAGTTTTGCACTCCATAATGTTATCTTCCATGCACATTTACTTTGCGGATCCTTTCCCTACCGTCGATCTATTTTCTTGATACCATCTTAACCGTCCAACCTCTACTGAATAAGATGACCGTAACTCCATGATTCTATGTTGATTTATCATGGGATCGATCAATATCGATCGGACTTTGCACGAATTGATCCCGTCGATGGGTCTACACACTATCTTTGTGGATTCATTTGTATAGGTATTCAAACACTCAATTGATTCATGTTTTAGACACACACAGAGTCAATTATTCATTTACACAGAGATATGCATAAATAGTCCTTCTCAATTAAAACATAATGATGCCAGATTGTAACACTGACTTCATGATAGCACCTCATGTGTCTTTCTAGCCTCATCACACATGCCGCATCATTATGCATTCCATGCCATCACTTCCTTTGTTATTCCTTTTTCTTACACTGAGTTTGCCCTGCCATCATGTCCTTGGTTATTCCTTTGTCATTACTAAACCCCTTTGACATCAATGAGAACTATATTAAACATTCTACCCCTTTGTCATTGATGGCAATATTTAAACATTCTCTCCCTTTGACAGCATTGACAAAGGATTCCTTCTAACCTCCCTCCTTGTCAACATATCTCCCCTTGACATGCCACATTTTCTCCTTTTTATTCACTGTAAGGAGATAACTCCCAAATTATATCTAAGATGCTCAAATGCTTCTTTGGGTAGTGGCTTAGTAAAAATGTATACAATTTGTTCCTTCGTATCAATATACTCCAATTTGACCACTTTTTGAGATACTTTATCTCTTAAAAAATGATATTTGATTGGAATATGTTTATAGCACTTGTATTGTCACAGTGTATAACAATGGGGTCCTCATATTTTACAAGTAGATATTCCAATTTTTGCTTCATCCAAATGACTTGTGTACAACATGATGCAGCAGCAATATACTCAGCTTCTGCTGTAGACAGTGAAATGGAGGACTATTTTTTTCGTATCCATGACACTAAGCAATCTCTTAGGTATAATGTTGCTCCACTAGTGCTTTTCCTGTCATCGATATTTCCTGCCCAATCTGCTTCAGTGAATTCTTTTAGAGTGAAGTTATTGCTTTTTGGATACCATAATCCATAATCCATAATCCAATAAGAATTCTTTTTACTACAACCACATGTGTTTCTTTTGGGGTTGATTGGAATCTAGAAACCAAACCTACATCCTACATTACATCTGGTCTTGTAGCTGTTACATATAATAAACTACCAATCATTGACCTATACATAGTATGATCTACTTCTAAAGATTCATCATCCTTGCTTAATTTACAACCAGTGACCATATAAGTACTAACAAGTTTGTATTCTTCCATTTTGAATGTTTTCAACATCTCTTTGATATACTTAGTTTGAGAGATGAAAGTCCCTTTTTCTAATTGAGATACTTGTAAACCTAGAAAGAATGTTAGTTCTTCTAACATTGACATTTCAAATTCCATCTTCATTTCTGAAGCAAAGTTTACACTCATAATTTGTAGATCACTTCCAAATATGATATCATCTACGCAGACTACAACAATGATCATATTTTTGTTTTCAAAATTTATGTATAGATTACTGTTAGTGGCTCCCCTTATATATCCTTTCTGCTTTAAATAATTGTCAAGTCTTGAGAACCATGCTCTTGGAGCTTGTTTAATACCATAAAGTTCCTTCTTAAGTTTGCAAACATAATTTCTATTTTCTAGTAAGAGAAAACCTTCAGGTTGCTCAACATATATTTCTTCTTTAAGTTCTCCATTAAGAAAATAATATTTTACATCCATATGATATACTCTGAAGTTATTGTAGCCTGCAAAAGCTAAAAGCATCCCGATGGATTCAAGTCTTTCCAGAGGTGCACAAGTTTCTTCAAAGTCAACAACTTCTACTTGAGTATATCCCTTGCATACTAATTTGGCCTTATTTTTAAAAATCCATTTGGTTCCAATAACATTCACGTTCTTAGTTCTCGAGACACATTCCCAAGTTTTGTTCTTCTCTATTTGATCAAGTTCATCATTCATAGCATTGATCCAATCCTCACTTTTGCAAGCTTCTTTAAATGTTTTGGGTTCTACTATAGAAAGTAGTGTTTGTTCTTCATTATAAAGTAATTTTCTTCTTATTTTAACTCCTGAATCTTTATCACCAATTATTTGACTTTCAGGATGATTCTTTTGAATCCACATAGATGGTGTCTTTGTGTCTTATCTTGGAGAGTCTTGATTCTCATTTTCCCGTGATTCTTATTTCTCTACTTTTCCTTCTTCAAAAAAAAAAAAAAATCCTCTTCTCGTGAACCTTCTTCCTTAACATCTATTTCTTCATCATCAGTTTCTTCAACATCCACACTCTCTTGGATTTGTATTCTTCTTGATTTAGTATCATCACCAGTTACATTTTCACTTTCTATGATCTCGTGCAACCTTAGATTATAACATCTTTATTCCTTTTTGGTGGAAGAATATCCAAGAAACATTCCTTCATCCATTCTAGAGTCAAACTTCCCTATATTATCATCATCTCTTTTTATGTAGCATTTACTTCCAAAAACTCTAAAATATTGAACTGAAGCTGGTATTCCAAAGCATAGATAATAAGAAGTCTTGTCACTATTCACTCTAGGTTGTCCTTTGGTCTGTACATATACAACTATATATACTACTGCTCTCCAATAGCCATCATGAAGTTTTTCTTCATTAAGAATAGTTCTAGCTACTTCTTGGACTGTCATGTTATTTCTCTCAACTACTCCATTTTGCCGAGGAGTTTTTTTTGTTGAGAAATGCCTCTTGATTCCATGAATTTCACAAAACTCCTTGAATTCATTTGAGGTGAACTCTCCACCATTATATGATCTTAGACATTAAATTTTGGGATTTGCTTCATTTTCAACAAGTGCTTTGAAGGCCTTGAACTTCATAGAGGCTTCTAAATTTTATTTAAGAAATGTCACCCAAGTCATCCTTGTATAATCATTGATTAATAACATAAAGAAATATTCACCTTGAAATCTTTTAGTCCTTGTTGGTCCACAAAGATCAGTGTGAATTATTCATAATCACTGAGAGGTTGCATGTTGTTTGACCTGGAAGCTTGTTCTTGTTTTCTTCCCATGAAGACAGTGTATATAAACATGATTTGGTGGTTTTATGATATTTGACAGATTTCTTATAGCTCCCTTCTTACTAACTTTTACAATATTGTAAAAGTTAAAGTGCCCCTTCCTTCTATTCCATAGCAAAATTTCATCAGTTTTACTCATATAATATTGTTTTTCATTTTCTAGAATATACACATTGCTTGGAGTTCTCACAACAGTCCCAACAAGTTTTCCTGAATCTTTTCTTCTGATTTCACACTTCTTGGAATCGAATATACATATGTTTCCTTGATCACATGTTTGGATCACACTTAAAAGATTAGGTTTTAAGTTCTTTACAAGCAAAACATTTTCAACTTTCATCTTGTCTCTAAGAGCCATTGTACCTTTCCCAATTATTTTAGAGGATATATTATATCCAAAAGTGACTTTTCCTTTTTGGTTTCTTTTGAGGCTTATAAACTTATTTGGGTCTCCTGTCATGTGTTTGAGCATCCATTGTCTACATGCCATATATTTTCTTTTTCCGTAGCACATAGAGATAATGAACATTCTACATCATCCTTCTTCTTCCAAGCCTTCCTCTCCTATTTTTCTTGAGATTTTATGTTGTCATTCTCCATAGGAATCACTAGTTTACAATTCCTAACAATGGTCCTTGATTACCACATTTGTAGCATTCTATGCTATAACTCTATAAAGGAGTAAAAGAATTATAGTTTCTTCCTTTTGGATTGCTTCTATTAATGTTTTTCTTATAGAAAGAAGTTTGTGATGTAATTCCTTTCCCAATAGGAACCATTAGTTTACAATTTCTAGCTATATTCCAAAATTGTTACAGGTATAACAATTTCCCAAAAAGAGTTGCTCATGTCTGCTTGGTACATTATCTGTATTGCTTTAATTTTGAAAGAGAGCCAATTTTTTACTATATTCCTTTACAACTGGTCTCATAAGTGCATCATCATTACTTCTTTTAATTCCTTCTTTATTTATGAAGAAGGATTGTTCTGTCTTCTTTTGTTTGACTTAACCTAGTCCAATGTTATTACTAGATGATCTTCGACAACTTAGGATGTCATCAAGATTTTTTGAGTTGTTCTCAAACTTTGTTCAAAGGGATTCTTGATTTTTCTTCTTTCTAAGCAAGATCAATTCCGCTTCGAACTTTTATAATTCTTGCTCTCTTTTCTTGAGTTGTTATTATAGATTGTTTTCAACCCTTTTGGACTCTAGAAACTGATTTTTTAAGTCAACAATAATTCTTTCTGCATCATTGTTTTTCTCTTCAAATGACTTCATATGAGTTTTTTTATTTTTTGTACATCCTTTTATACTTCCCTAATTATTCAAGACTCACTTACAAGTTGTTCTTCAATATCTACCATACCTTCTACTTTTTCTTCAGATATTTCGCTCTCTAATCCCTTAAATAGGACTTCAACATCTTCACTTATCTCTTCATCTTGACTGTCTTCCTTGGATTATAGGTTTTTCCTCTCTTTTTTTAAATTCTTATTGTACATGGTCTTACTCTTTTGATATTTCTTATGACAAAAATGTTCTTCATCACCACTATCCTCTTGTTTTGTGTAAGGTCACTTATTGGCAAAATGTCAAATTCTTCCACAATTATAACATTTCAAGGGCAGCTTTCCTTTGAACTTGCCAGTACCTTTCTCAAGTTTCTTAATGAAAAGAGCTTCTTCATCATCTAGGTTCTTTGATTGGTTCCTGGATAAGGCTTTAAATGCTGCTTATTTATTTGATGACCCATCTTGTCCTATTCTCATATCATAGGTAGTGAAGATCCCATGTAGTTCATCTACTGTCATGAGTTTAAGATCATCTCGTTCTTCTAGAGTGGACACCTTTGAGTCATAATTCATTGGAAGGGTTCTTACTACTTTGTCGACTACTTCTCTCTCTTTTATTTCTCCTCCAATGATTCTAATAGCATTGACAATTTCATCTACTATTAGAATATATTCTGCAATATTTTCTTCCTCTTTCATTTTTAGGATTTCAAACTGTCCTTTGTATGTATGAATTTCAGATTGTTTGACTTTGGGTGCTTCTTTTTAGACACATTTTAATTTTACCCAGGAATGTTTAGCCGTCTTGTAATGCATGACTTTTACAAACATTGAATTTGTTAAGCCACTCAAAATTGCATTCAGGGATTTTGCATTGGCCTCATATTGGTTTAGTTCCCCTTCATCTATAGGTAGTTCGTCTGGTACTTCATATTCTTTTTCAACAGACCTTTAGAATTTGTATCTAAGAGAAATTAGATGGAACTTCATTCTTACACTCCAGTATGCATAATACTATACTGTAAATAATGGGGGCCTGTTGGTGGCTAACCCTTCTTATTGATCCATAGTGGTTTTTAATAGGATCTTCCTTCTAGTGATTTAAACAATAGTGAAGGATCCCGCTCTAATACCAATTGTTGGAAATTTGGACAATATTGAGAGGGGGTGGTGAATCAATAATATTAACTTTGAAGAATTAAAACCACTTTTAACTTATTCATTAACACACATGATCAACAAGACACAAGAAAGACAACTTTTATTGTGGAATCCCAATTGAGAAAACCACCAATACTTCCTATTACTGCAAAATTATATTTACAAATAGTTTTTTCCTACTAATAAAGACAAGGATGGTACTACACCCTATTTACCAGCAACTACTGGAAGGAGGCTATGACCCCCTGGTTTATCAACTACTACTGAAATGATGCTTCTACACCCTATTTACTAGCTACTTCTGGAAGGATGCTACAAACCCCTGGTTTATCATCTACTATTGAAATGATGCTTCTACACCCTATTTACCAGCTACAAATAGAAGGAGGATACTAACCCCTTGTAGGAATATAACCTTCCCTAGCACCACCCTCGCACCTTATATGATTTTATCAGACTTCCAGATCTCCTTATATCTTTAATACTGTCACTTGTTTCTCATTACTTCCTTGGTCTCTGTCTACTACTGCTACATGGATCTGGAATACAGAGACAACTTACTAAACTTGAAATATTTTCTAATAAATACCTTTACCATAATTTAGCTTTATTAACCAACACATATCTTCACTCTGGAGTTTCACAGTTGCACCATTTCAATCTGTAGTCATTCCTATTCATCAAACAAATCACTTCATAACACGTGCCTTTTCATTAAACATGTTTCCTACTTCTCTATTTAATTATTTTTAACTCCGTTTAAATTTATCAATCATGACCTTATGTAGTTTCCTTTCCACAATGTGCTTTCCACAATAATCTCTTTGCAACATACCTTTCTGCATTGACTTTTCTGCATTTAACTTTCTGCAATCACCTTTTCGCAATTACCTTCACACAATTAGATTTCCGCAATTGTTTTATGCAACAACCTTTTCTCAATCAGAAACTCCTTCCTTCCGTAATTGCAGATTACGGGTTGTCGGTATGCATTTTGACTTGTCTTGAAATTTCTTCCACAATTTGTCTTATGCAAGACTTCTTTCACAATTTGCGGATTTCAGATGTGCCTCCAAATTTTTTTGAAATGGGCTTCCACAAATCTCTTTTCGCAACTCCTGTGAACCATCGATCATTTTTTGGAATCCACCTTGTCCATTGATCAGTTATCAAACACAGAACTTCAGTTTGGCACTTCGGAATGTTATGTTCCACGCACATTTACTTTCCAGATCCTTTCCTTGCCATTAATCTATTTTCTTGATATGATATTAGTTGTCCAACCTCTGCTTTATAAGTTGACTACAACTCCACGGTTATGCATTGATTTATCAGAGGATCAATCAAGCTCGATAAGAATTTGGTGGACTTGATCTCCTCATTGGATATACACACTATCTTTGTGGATTCATTTGTACATGTATTCAAACTCCCAATCGATTCATGATTTAGACACACAAGGAATCAATTATTCATTTACACAGAGATATGCATAAATAGTCCTTCTCAATTCAAACATAATGATGTCAGATTGCAACACTGAATTCACGATAGCACCTCATGTGTCTTTCCAGCCTCATCACACATGCCACATCGTTATTCATTCCATGTGATCACTTCCTTTGTTATTCCTTTGTCTTACATTGAGTTTTCCTTGCCATCATGTCCTTGGTTATTCCTTTGTCATTACTAAACTCCTTTGATATCAATGAAAATTATATTCAACATTCTCCACCTTTGGAATCGATGGAAATATCTAAACCTTCCCCCCCTTTGATAATAATGACAAAGGCTTCCTTCTAACCGTTGCCCCTATCAACATATCTCCCCCTGACATGCTGCCTTTTCTCCTTTTTATTCACTGTAAGGAGATAACTCCCAACTTATGTCTAATATGCTCAAATGCTTGTTTGGGTAGTGGCTTAGTAAAAATGTCTACAATTTGTTCCTTCCTATCAATATACTCCAATTAGACCACTTTTTGAGATACTTTCTCTCTTAAAAAATGATATTTGATTGGAATATGTTTATAGAACTTGTATTGTCACAATGTATAACAATGGGGTCCTCATATTTTACAAGTAGATCTTCCGATGTTTGCTTCATCCAAATGACTCATGTACAACATGATGCAACAACAATATACTATGATTTTGCTATAGACAATGAAATGGAGGATTGCTTTTTGCTTAGCCATGCCAACAAACAATCTCCTAGGTAGAATGTTGCTCCACTAGTGATTTTCCTGTCATCGATACTTCCTGCCCAATTTGCATCAATGAATTCTTTTAGAGTGAAGTTATTTCTTTTTGGATACCATAATCCATAAACCACAGTACCTTTTAGATATATAAGAATTCTTTTTACTACAACCACATCTATTTCTTTTGGGGTTGATTGGAATATGGAAACCAAACCTATAGCCTGCATTGCATATGGTCTTGTAGCTGTTACATATAATAAACTACCAATAATTTACCTATACATAGTATGATCTACTTCTAAAGATTCATCATCCTTGCTCAATTTACAACCAGTGAACATAGGAGTACTAACAGGTTTGGATTCTTCCATGTTGAATTTTTTCAACATCTCTTTGATATACTTAGTTTGAGAGACGAAAGTCCCTTTTTTTTATTGAGATACTTGTAAGCCTAGAAAGAACGTTAGTTATCCCAACATTGACATTTCAAATTCCTTCTTCATTTCTGAAGCAAACTTTACACTCAGAATTTGTAGATCACTTCCAAATATGATATCGTCTACGTAGACTGCAAAAATGATCATATTTTTGTTTTCAAACTTTATGTATAGATTAGTGTCAGTGGACCCCCTTATATATCATTTCTACTTTAAATAATTGTCAAGTCTTGAGAACCATGCTCTTGGAGATTATTTAAGACCATAGAGTGCCTTATTGAATTTGCAAACATAATTTCTATTTTCTAATAAGAGAAAACCTTCAGGTTGCTCAAAATAGAATTCTTCTTTAAGTTCTCCATTAAGAAAAGCAGATTTTATATCCATCTAATATACTCTGAAGTTATTCTAGACTGCACAATCTAGAAACATCCTAATGGCTTCAAGTCTTTCCACAAGTGCAAAAGTTTCTTCAAAGTCAACACCTTCTACTTGAGTGCAAAAGTTTCTTCAAATTCTTGCCATAGATTATATTTTTCTGTAGCACATCGAGCTAATGAACATTCCACATCCTAATGGCTTCAAGTCTTTCCACAAGTACAAATGTTTCTTCAAAGTCTTGCCATAGATTCTATTTTTCTGTAGCACATAGAGCTAATGAACATTCCACATCATCCTTCTTCTTCCAATCTTTCCTCTCCTCTTTTCCTTGAGATTTTTTGGTGTCATTCTCCAGAAGGAATCACTAGTTTACAATTTCTAACAATGTGTCCTTGATTACCACATTTGTGGAATTATGTACTATAACTCTGTAGAGGAGCAAGAGAATTATAGTTTCTTCCTTTGGGAGATCTTCTAGTAACATTTTTATTATAGAAATAAGTTTGTGATGTAATTCCTTTCCCAATAGGAACCATTAGTTTACAATGTCTAGCTATATGTCCAAAATTGTTACAGGTATAACAATTTCCAAAAAGAGTTGTTGATGTCTGCTTGGTACATTATCTGTCCTACTTTTATTTTGAGAGAGAGCCAAATTTTTACTGTATTCCATTACAACTGGTCTCATAAGTGCATCAACATAAATTCTTTTAATTCCTTCTTTATTTATGAAGGAGGTTTTTTCTGTCTTCTTTTGTTTTCCTTAACCTAGTCCAGTTTTATTACTAGATGATCTTTGACAACTTAGGATGCCATCAATATTTTTTGAGTTGTTCTCAAAATTTGATCGAAGCGATTCTTCATTTTTCTTCTTTCTAAGCAAGATCAATTCAGCTTTGAACTTTTCTAATTCTTGCTCTCTTTTCTTGAGTTGTTGTTCTAGATTGTTTTTCATCCCTTTTGGCTTTTAGAAATTGATTTTTTAAGTCAACAATAATTCTTTCTGCATCATTGTTTTTCTCTTCAAATTCTATCATATGTGTTTTGACTTTTTGTACATCCTTTTATACTTCCCTAATTATTCAAGAGAACTTACAAGTTCTGCTTCAAGATCTATGACAACTTCTACTTCTTCTTCAAATATTTCGTTCTCTAATCCCAAGAATAGGATTTCAACATCTTCACCTATCTCTTCATCTTCACTGTCTTCCTTGGAATATGAGTTTTTATTCTTTTTCTTAAACTTCTTATTGTGCATGGTCTTACTCTTTTGATATTTCTTATGACAACAAGGCTCTTCATCATCACTATCCTCTTGTTTTGGGTAAGGACACTTATTGGCAAAATGTCGGATCTGACCACAGTTAAAACATTTCAAGGGTAGCTTTCCTTTGTACTTGCCAATACCTTTCTCAAGTTTCTTAATGAAAAGAGATTATTTATCATCTAGGTTTGCTGATTGGTTCTTGGATAAGACTTTAAATTTTGTTTCTCTTTTTGATGATCCATCTCATAGGCAATGAAGATCCCATGTAGTTCATTTACTGTCATGAGTTTAAGATCACCTCGTTCATTTAGAGTGGACACCTTTGAGTCATACTTCATTGGCAGGGTTCTTATGACTTTGTCGACTACTTCTCTCTCTTTTATTTCTCCTCAAATGATTCTAATAGCATTGACAATTTCATCTACTATTAGAAGATAATTTGCGTTATTTTCTTCCTCTTTCACTATTAGGCTTTCAAACTGTCCTTTGTATGTCTAAATTTTGGATTGTTTGACTTTGGGTGCTCCTTCATAGACACTTTTTAATTTTTCCTTGGAATGTTTGGCTGTCTTGCATTGGATAAATTTTACAAACACTGAATTTGTTAACCCACTCAAACTTGCATTTAGGGCTCTTGCATTAGCCTCATATTGGTTTAGTTCCTCTTCATCTATAGGTAGGTCATTTGGTACTTCATATTCTTTTTCAATAAACATCTAGACTTTGTATCCAAGAGAAATTAGATGGCACTTCATTCTTATACTCCAGTATGCATAATTATCTCTTGTAAATAATCGAGGTCTATTGGTGGCCAGCCCTTATTGTTGATCCATATTGGTTTTTAATAGGATCTTCTTTCTAGTGATTTAAACTGTAGTGAATGATCCCGCTATGATACCAATTGTTGGAAATTTGGACAGCACTAAGAGGAGGGGGGGGGGGGGGGGGTGAATCAATATTATTAACTTTTAACAATTAAAACCATTTTTAACTTATTCATTAACACACATTATAAAAAATCCCAAGTTATATCATGGAATCCCAATTGGTAAAAACACCAATGCTTGCTATTACTGCAAAATTATAATTACAAATAGTTTCTTCCTGCTACTACAGACAAGTATGGTACTACACCCTATTTACCAACAACTACTGGAAGGAGGCTACAACCCCCTGGTTTATCAACTACTATTGAAAGGATGCTTTTACACCCTATTTACTGGCTACTATTGGAAGGAGGCTATGACCCCCTCGTTTATCCGCTACTATTGAAAGGATGCTTCTACACCCTATTGTTATAGCTGATTTTACCAGCTACTACTAGAAGGAGGCTACGACCCCCTTGTAGGAATATAGCCTTCCCTAGCACCACCCTACCACCCTAGTATGATTTGATCAGATTTTCAGATCTCCTTATATCTTTAATACTTTCATTGGTTTCTCATTACTTCCTTGGTCTCTGTCTGTTGCTGCCGCGTGGATCTAGACTACAGAGACACCTTACTAAATTCAAAATATTTGCTTATAAATACCTTTACCATCATTCATATTTCTTTACCAACGTATCTCTTCACTCTGGAGTTTCACAGTTTCTCCCTTTCAATCTAGAGTGTTAGTTCATCAAACACATCACATCATAACACATGTCTTTTCATCAAACGCATTTCCCACTTCTCTATTTAATTATTTTTAACTTTGTTTAAATTTATCATCCATGACCTTCCGTAGTTTCCTTTCCACAATATTCTCTCCGCAACATACCTTTCCACATTGAATTTTCTGCATTTACCTTTCCGCAATTACCTTCACACAATTATATTTCCACAATGATATTTCTGCAATCAGAAACTCCTTCCTTCCACAATTGTGGATTGCGGGTATGCATTTCGAATTCTCTCGAAATTGCTTCTGCAATTCGTCTTCTGCAATTTGCGGATGTGCCTCCCAAGTTTTTTGAAATGGGATTCTATAAATCTATTTCCGCAACTCCTATGAACCATCGATCATTTTGCAGAATCATCCTCATCCGTTGATTAATTATCAAACACAAAACTTCACTTTGGCACTCCAGAATGTTATCTTCCATGCACATTTACTTTGTGGATCATTTCCATGCCGTTGATCTATTTTCTTGATACAATATGAGCCATCCAACCTATGCTAAATAAGTTGATTGCAACTCCATGATTCTACGTTGATTCATCAGAGGATTGATCAAGCTCGATTAGAATTCATTGGGATTGTTCCCCTCACTGAATCTACTCACTATCTTTGTGGATTCATTTGTACATGTATTCAAACTATCAATAGATTCATTCTTTAGACACACAAGGAGTCAATTATTTATTTACACAGAGATATGCATAAATATTCCTTCTCAATTCAAAAATAATGATTTCATATTGCAACACTGACTTCATGATAGCACCTCATGTGTCTTTCCAACCTCATTACATAAGACACATCATTATGCATGCCATGTCATCACTTCATTTGTTATTAGTATGTCTTACAATGAGTTTTTCCTACCATCATGGCCTTGGTTAATCCTTTGTCATTACTAAACTCCTTTGACATCAATGACAACTCTATTCAACATTTCATTTAGATCGTTTTGAGTGAGGAAGCACCTTAAGATGTTATGGTTAGTTTTGACCACAAATTTGTTTCCCACCAAGTATTGTCGAAACTTGATCAAAGTATGCCTGATGGATAACATTTATTTATCATAAATGGAGTAAATATTCTCATGTGGCTGTAGCTTCCTACTCTCAGAAGCTATTGGGTGTTGTCCTTGTTTTAAGACTGCTCCAATGCCCTCTCTTGATGCATCGCATTCCAAGACAACTGGTTTACAAAAACCAGGCAAGGCTAGAATAGGACAATTGCTTATTACCTCTTTCATTCTTTGGAAATATTTTTCAGCCCCTTCATGCCATTGGAAAGCATCTTTATTTGTCAAATCAGTGAGAGGTGAAGTGAGTTGGGAGAACCCATTCACAAACTTTCTATAGTATATGCAAATTCCAATGAATCCTCTAAATTCAGTAAGATTTTTGGGACGATACCATTCTATAATGGATCTTATTTTCTAAATATCCACATTCATACCATCTTGACGAATGATGTGTCCAATATACAAGAGCTTTGTCAAACTAAACTCACATTTTGACAGGTTAGCAAACAAATATTGATCATGCAGAATTTTTAATACCTCTTCTAGATGATGCAAATGCTCCTTCCAATTTTTATTGTAAACAAGAATGTCATCAAAGGAAACTAGTACAAACTTACAAATTTTCTTGTGGAGGATATTGTTCATGCATGATTGGAATGTGGCAGGTGCATTTTTCAAGCCAAAGGGCATGGAAACAAACTCAAAGTGACCATAGCAGCATTTGAAAGCAGCCTTTGGTATGTCTTCTTCCCTCATTCAAATTTTATGATAACCAGATATAAGGTCAATCTTTGAGAAAAAATTAGCTCCATGGATATCATTCATGATCTCATCAATCCTTGGGATGGGATATATATTATTCACTGTCTTCTTAATCAATGCTCTAAAATCAATGCACATCCTCAAATTTCCATCCTTTTTCTTTACCATGACATTGAAGAAGCATATGGGTTGGAACTAGGCCTTATGAGTCCCAAATCCAAGAGTTATTTAATGTCCTCCACAATATCATCTTCAATCCTTTTGGGATGTCTATAGTGATTCATTTTGATAGGTTGTGTTCCTATCTCTAACTCAATGATATGCTCCACCCCTCTGTAATAATGGTGGTCTTCCTGGGGGAAGGTCTCCAAAAACCCTCTCATACTTACTCAATAATTTCTCTATCTCCTTAGGATTCTTGGAAACCTTCAAGTGAGGTTTAGGAGATGTAATTAAACATGCAACAACCCATTCTATGTCTCCATGCCTCAAGATAGACCTCATGTTGTGAGAGGACACCACTTGATTTGGGTAAGTGTGCATTCCCCTCAACAAGATGGGTTTCCCTTATGAATTTTTGAACCTCATTTAAGGGACTTGATAGTTCACTATATGCTCCCATAAATAATACAACCATTTTACTCCTGAAACCACATTTGTATCAGCCACATTCACTATAATAACTTGAAGCTTTGGAATCCATTTAGTGCAGTCCATAGAATTGTTACCTAGAATGATGACTGTAAAACCATCAAAAGCTTCATCTTACAAATTTATACTCTCCACCAAGGCTGCATATATGAATTTATGGATGGCTCCACCATCCACTAGAACCATGACCTTTTGTCCTTGTATGTTACCCTTGAGCCTCAAGGTGTGGAACCTAGGTACACCTGAGAGTATTGCAATTTTTTCTGTCTTAGGAGTGGGCTTTTATTCTTCTTCTATTTCATACCCATATTCTTGGGCTACAAGTTATGCTTCTTCCTCCTCCTCCCACTCTTCATCATATTCATAGAAAACTTCAATGTAGTGTGCCTTCCCCTTGGAACATCTATGTCCCAGGACCCAAGGTTGTTGGCATGTAAAACATAGCTTCTTTCTTATAAGATCTACTTTTATTGGTCCTCCTTTATTTTCTTTGGTAAAGGAATCATTTTTCCATGCTTTATGACCTTCCTTTAACTTGGAATGGAAATTTGGCTTGGGAGGGTATCTGGTTCTTGGCAAAACATTCTGCAAATCCCTTGTCAAATTCATGGCATCCTTGAATGTGGTTGGCTTGTGGGATTTCACGAGCCCTCTCAAAGGTTTTGTCAATTATTTAGTAAATAATAAAATCAACCTATCCATATATACATCAGAAACCATTACTGAAATATTTTCAAATTTTAACATATATGCTCCAGGAGTTCCTACTTGCTTCAATTGTGTTAGTTCTTTGAAAGGAAGTTTGGGGTCTTTCCTCTCAAATCTCTCCATTAATGTATTGGAGAAACCATCATGAGATAAAATATGATCATGTCCCAAGGTTATAATATCATGGAACCACCAATCACTACCTTCCCCTTCAAGATGCAAAATGGCCATTTTCATTGCATCTTCTTCAACCATAGGATTTAACTGAAAATACACACTAAATTTCTGCAACCAAGCAGTAGCAGACATTTGTGAGGGAATAGTTACTTTTCCCATGGTGTAATTTAATTCATGATTAATAGGAGGTGTCCTATTCCCACTTCCTCCTTTATTAAACTGAAGTGAGGATCTAATGATCTGATCGAAAGGTAGGACTTTCCTACATTCATCACTTAGTTGCTGCCAATCATGTGTTGCTTCCCTCACATCATAAGTAGTGTAAGGGAATTTTTTGGACTATAAAAACTTAGGTATTTCAGGTCAATTCTGATTCTTGACCTCACGGGGTCAGTTATGAGGTCCATTCTTCAAAAAAATGGCTTCTCCATTGGTCCTGTTCTCAACATGAGGTGAACTACTACTACTCCCTGGTGTTGACTTGCCCCCAAGTTGGCTAGCCAAAAGTTTGAGCCCTTGCATAAAAATTTTGGTAATCCCTTAAAGAGATGATTTAATGAATTTTTTAAGTTCCTCATTATTTTCTTTTTCATCCATATCTCCCAGTCCTAGTTTTTCCTTAATCTCCTTGTAAAAAGAACTAACTTCTCCACTTTCTTCCCTTCCACTATTAAGGTCTCCAGTATCACTTTATAATGGATGGAGGTATTCAATGGGAAACATGAATATATAAATCCAACATGTTCTAATATCATGCTATGATACCACTGTAATGACCTAATTCAAAAATTCCCAACAAAGGAAGAATTTGGGAAAAAATTGTCTTGACTCTAGGGGATTTGAATGGCACAAGAGGGTATAGAATTTGGTAGGGAATGATATGGGGAGACTTAGGACTAATAAATGGAATATAGTATAAATTTATGACATGTTATAGAAATCTTCAAATCCATTTGGGAACATTGGGAAAAAGGGTAAAATTACTAGTAATTTATGGTGCAATTCCCCCTAGGGTGTGAGCAGAAATGGTTCTCCAAATCTTATGCGACCCTAATAACTTGTCAGAAAGAGTATTAGGAATGTTATTAGAATTAATTTACTGTAATTTTGTATGGTTAATATTTTTGCAACAGAGGTGTAAAGCTTAAATTAAGTGATATTTGGTTAAGGGAAATGACATGTAAAAGCTCAACTTTGACTCACAAATTGTGTATATCATGGTCCAGAACACAGAATAGTGAATATAAACCATTAAAATAATAGTAATATCTCACTAACAGAATATAAAATCATATCCAAGTCACAACATACATCATATATACAACTCCATTGAAATGGGAAATCAACACATGGAAACTAGTCACAACAAAGCTTGGAAATGTGGACAATTGCATATGTATTTATGATGATTTCTATTTATAGAGATTATGGGAGACATATTACAGAGCCATAAATAATTCATCCATTCTTGGGCATCAAATGTACTCAATGGCATGCAACCACCATTCACACAAGTGAACCATTATAGAGAAATATGGAAATATTGAAGTGGGGATTGAGAGAGTGGGAGGAGAGATGGGTCACGAACAATAGAAAACTACTATATGCAGTAAAAAAAATCCATGAAGCTCCAAATGAGAGTTAATTTTTGCCTCTCCCACATCCAACTTTGATGAGAATCTCACTCTCTCGAAATTGTCTCACTGGCGAGGTAAGTGAGCACTCACCGTACAATGGACAAGCTAATGTTTTCCAAAATGCCAAAGGGAAATTATAAAATGATCAAAATCCATTCTAATTCCTCATGAAATATTTTTATAACCATCCTAAGGTCCTCCAAGGCATAATTCACTCCCATAGGCTTCATCCAACTCATCCTTGATGTTTAGTAACCTCCATGACACTTGTCCTTCTCCTCAACCCTTCATCTTCCTCCAAATTCGAATTGCTTCCACCAAGCCCCAAGTGCACCCTATTGGAGGATATTTTTAGACCTGACATGCCATATTTTCATAGGTCTGCAATCAGGTCTGACTTTTCATATGATATTCCATCATTGCTGTCATAAAACACAGGGAATCTCTCTCCAAGTGGCACCTAGTTTCTTCCTAGCCTCTTCCTCTTCTTCACCCATTCAAATCCTTCGGCTCATGATATGTTACTTAACACATATTCATCTTTCAAGAATGTTCCATTACTCATAATTTTGAATTTTTGGTTAAGTCATCTCATGTGTAAGGAAGAATATAGCCACCCAGGTCTCCATGAACCTCCAAATGTCCTTATGAAGTAATGCCACTTTATTTTCTCCATATTTATTATTTGTATGACCCAATTTAATGTGTAAATGAAAAAATGAGGTTCTCTTGGGTCCCATAGCTCCCTTATTGAAATATTTAATGGCTCCTCCCCAACCTAGGGAATTAGTAGGTGGGTGAAACATTGGCAACTAGTAGTCTCATTGGGATGGGGACATGCCATTTATCATGGTAAAAAACTACCTTTCTAGCCATTGAAATTGTTTTTCCTAGTAAAAATGAGCCTATCACCCCTTTAACATTAATAAGTGGTTATAATCTAAGTTTATCACTCCTTGCAACGCTATAGGGATGTATAAAGTCACTTCTTATTCCATTATGGGGAACATTAGCCTTTAGAAGCCTCATTATTGCCTTATGTTTCAAGGAAATGTGTGAAGTGAGTTGGATCCACTTATGTTAACCTAAGAACTCTCAATCCTAAGTGAATGTGAGAGGAACTAGGAGTCTATATTCATTTCATTCTCTTAAGGCAATGGGATTCTGAAATCTCTTCCAGAGACAACTTTTGGATTCTTAATTGCCAAGGGTTGGAGGAGTTGGGACTGGTTTCCTTGGGGAAATAGTGTGAGTAGTGAATACAAGTGTTTTAGTTTGGGAATTCATCACCATCTCATCTTATCTAGAACTCTATCACCATTTTCTAACCATGTTTTGGGGTGTGCATTAGACATGTTCTCTAATTGCATCTTTGAGACCACTAATGAAACATTCTTGAAACAAAGAATCGAAGAGGTTGTATATAAATATTTCTAATTGCTCAAATGTTCTAATACAATGCATAATTGTGATGATTTGGTGTAGTGTTTCATCCCCCCCATATAGTGTGTTTATTATTCAAAGCGACCATGAAGGATATTCATAAAATAGGCCCAAGGAATGTAGTTGTTATAATCTTTCTTATACCATTTTCACCATTTCTAACACTCAACATCCATAGATAAGATCCCCACCTTGAGTTTCTAGCAGTATACAATAATGCTTTGGAAAGAAAAATAGTGTCCCATTTGGGTAACCCAACCCAAGGGATATAAGTGATTAGCTTTGTTAATGTCTACCTTTGGAAAGTGAGTATGGACCATGGGACCATTGAAGCTTATGTAAATTGTTAAGATCAACTTATCTCAATACGACCAATGGTTTAAGATGATTCTTTTGAGATATATCCCCAAAAACTGTATTTTCAAGTCCACATGGGAC
>LPNX011225896.1:0-19283 GCA_001517045.1 Pseudotsuga menziesii | reverse complement strand
AAGAGGTTGTATATAAATATTTCTAATTGCTCAAATGTTCTAATACAATGCATAATTGTGATGATTTGGTGTAGTGTTTCATCCCCCCCATATAGTGTGTTTCTTATTCAAAGCGACCATGAAGGATATTCATAAAATAGGCCCAAGGAATGTAGTTGTTATAATCTTTCTTATACCATTTTCACCATTTCTAACACTCAACATCCATAGATAAGATCCCCACCTTGAGTTTCTAGCAGTATACAATAATGCTTTGGAAAGAAAAATAGTGTCCCATTTGGGTAACCCAACCCAAGGGATATAAGTGATTAGATTTGTTAATGTCTACCTTTGGAAAGTGAGTATGGACCATGGGACCATTGAAGCTTATGTAAATTGTTAAGATCAACTTATCTCAATACGACCAATGGTTTAAGATGATTCTTTTGAGATATATCCCCAAAAACTGTATTTTCAAGTCCACATGAAAAAGGGTTGATGTAGATACACACCAATGCAATTAACACAATGCAAGGATTATTTTGAGATGGGTCTCTCATAATGGTGTTAGTGAGAGTATTACTTCCTTTTGGATGAAAAAGGGTAGAAAATTTCACTAGATAGCTATAGAGGCTAGGGTTTTTAGGGTCCTAAGAAAATGAATGTTAAATGCTATATACGTCTAATATTCCAAAGGGTTTCCAACAATAGTACTTAGTTGAATCTTCTACAACACCAACTAAAGAGGAAAGATCATACATTTAGTTGTACTACCTGATACCCTAGAATGTGAGAGTTATCTCTTCGAGTGTTAGTTTTGGTGTACTATAGAAGCAAGATAACCACCAATATATGTAAGGTTGGTTTTAGGTGTGCCTGAAGGGATTCTAATATACTCGAGGGTACGTGGAAGACAATTATGTATACAAGTGTTGTATGATGAGGTACTACTCAAAGGTGTACCAACATAGGTTACAATGACACTTAACCAGGTGACATGACTTTTATTTTCTGTGTTTATTCTTGCTCAATTCAAATTGTAGTTTTACTTGTTAAATGAATGATAGATCTCTATGTTATTAAAATTCTATAACATGTCTCTGGATTGAAAAAAATTACAATAAAATTAGAGACGTGTAGGCTCATATAAGAGCTCTAGTACCAATTGTGATTTTCTTTAACCCTAGAATTAGAATACATCCATGTATACAAAGATACTAATGAAAAAAAATAGGTACAAGTGATAATTGAAATGAAAGACTCTGAAATATGCTAATTAAAAGAGATAAATCCATGTTCACTTGCCTCTTGGGATAGGTTGACCTTTCACTTGAATAAAGTTCACAATACAACAAATTTTGACCAAACATACATTATGGCTTTCTAATTCTTTAAATATATTCTCAATAGAACATCTCTAACTACTTGTCATCCCATCATGAATGAGCATCAACTACCTAGTAAACCTTATTTGATAAAGTTTACTCTTTTACATTGAATAACTATCCACTACTATCTAATAGAATTTTATTAAGAAAATGATCACATATATTAATTGACTAGATCTTAAATAACCTAAAGTAGAGAAGTTACAATATAACCTTAACAACTATTAATCTTGTCCATTGAACCTAATATAAGTATTGTTGATTAATAAATATACCTTCTTTTCAATGTAACACTTACGCTTAAAAATTAACATAATCCTTTAAATTTTGAATGTGTAATTAATTCCATTGCATTCATTATTGTGCTACATTTTATAAAGGGAGCGCAAGTTTTTATTCATATCATATTTTATAAGTGGTATTATTTAAGGTTAAAATAAAGTATTGAATAGTAAATATATATTTTAGTATTATGTTTTTAGATTTTTATTAATAAAGAAATTTCATTTATGGCATCAAAATAAATTATTTATTTAGTTTGTTTTAAAATTGAATTATATATATATTAAATAGTTATTTTTATCAATGTTGTTATTTATTTATTTATTTTTTGTAACTAGGGGAATCGACAACTGGGGACAGGCTAGTACTCACGTGACACGGTGTTCAGGGATCCAATCCTGCTACCACTATATCCCTAGGTGCATCCACAGGGCCCAAACCATGGTGCATGGGTAAATTTGGGGGGGATTTGAACACGGGACCTTCCATTTACAACCAATTTCAACAATTCCACTTTACCACTTGCTCTGCCCCGCATGGGCTTATTAATGTTGTTATTTAATGCTTAGTTTTAATCAAAATAAATATCTATTTTAATTATTTTTTTGTAAATTAACTAATAATAATAATAATAATAATAATAATAATAAAAAACCACCTCACAAAACTAAACTGGTATCTTGAAAAATAATTATATAATAATATAATTATTTTTCAAAATTATAAGTTGGTTTATTATCATTGTTATCAATAATTTACAAAGAGAATAATTAAAGTGGATATTTATTTTAGTTAAAAATAATCATCTAAATAACAACATTATCTAAATAACAACATTATATATATATATATATATATATATATATATATATATATATATTCCAAAGAAAAAACCTTTTTATTCAAATGAATAAACATGAACTGCTGTGACGCAGGTTTACATAAAACAACCTTATGGGCTCCCATAAAAAAACATAAACCAACATTTATGGTTTCCATCTAAAACCATAAGAAGTCATTATGCTTTACAAATATTGCATAAGTATCAATTTAAATTGTTTCATAGTGTAGGGTTGAAAGTCCACCTACTACTTCTTCAATCTCCAGCAATCCTGGATGATAAGCCAAAGCCAATTTTGAAAGGGTATCAGCTTCTTCGTTCAATTCTCTGTATATATGTGCAAAGGATATCCTTCCAAACTATGACTTCAGGATCTGAATTTTGACAAGTAAATGTTGAAGGTGTGGAACTCTAATGTTATTTCTTCCATTTACCCAGTCCACCACAATTTTGGAATCGTTGAATATCTGAATGTCCTATATTTGATTGTTGAGGGCCACTTTTAACACTACCCATAAAGCAGCAAGCTCTACCCTGTTATTTGAAGCTTTTCCCAAAGCATATTTGATTAGCAAATTTTTCTTTGCAGAGATGTTTATGACTTCTCCAACACCTCCCATCGGTGGTTCACCCTGGATGGCACCATCGAAAAAGGCCCATGGAGTATCACTGTTTATGACTAGAGCTTTGATAATTCTCTTTTTGGATGAGACAATGTTGATCTTGTGCTCATGTATCTTATTCATTAATAGAGTAATGGTGATGTCAGGAGGTGTCCATGTATTATTGAAAATAGATCTATTCCGAGCCTCCCATATACTATAAACAAAAAGAATAGAAAAGGATTCATATGAACCTACCCCCTCATCGAGCCACCATGTTTTAGTTCGTTCCTCCAAGGTTGCACTTGCTTTTTCATGGGTTCTTCCTACTGTGATATTTCCTATCACACCCGTCCATATGCTTCCTACATATGGGCACAAGATAAACAAATGAGAACTTGTTTCATCGCTAATTTTGCATAGTGTGCATATTCATGGGCCTTCAAAACCTCTCTTCTTCAGTGTTTCCCATGTTAATATTTTATTTGATAATGCTAGCCACATTGTGATAATTGTCTTTAAAGGGATTTAGATTTTCCATAGCCTTTTCCACCACCATTGTTCCTCCCTCTGTGTGAGTTCTTTAAATGCCACTTCATAGCCTAGTTTGGCTTAACACTGCCCTGTTTTTGGATTTTTTTGTCCAAATTATCATGTCTGGTTCTGAACTCGGGTGTATAAAATTTGAGACTAATAAATTGAGTAATCTATTCCATTCTGTAGCGTTATCTCCTATTAGACCAAGTTCCTGGGCACTTTTCCACCTTCTTGTCCCTCTTAGGGTCTGATCTGAACATGCATCTGCTGAGGAGAAAATTCCTTGTGACCTTAAAAGGTGTACTAACCGTGGAGATAGCTTGAAAATTTCTCCTGCCCTGACCCATGGATCTTCTTGCACTATCACCTTGCTTGCATCACCTATCTTCTAGGAAATCTAGTGACCAACTAAGGGATATGTCAGGATCATTGCTTTCCAACCAATTGAACCATTCTTAAAATTTTTATTTGGATTTCTAATCCATTTTGTTAAGCTGGCTCCAAAGCAATATTTGGACAAAATGATCCTTCCCCATAGTGTTTCAGGGTTTTGGATGAATCTCCACATGGTTTTTGTCGCTAGGAATTTGCAAAACAACTCTAAATTCTTTATACCCCATCCTTCTAGTTCCTTTGGTCGGGCTAGGATCTTCCACTTTACTAGGGGGATTCCTTTAGCCTACTTGCTTGCTGCCCACAAAAATGAGAAGCATTTCTTTCTGAATTTTGTCAAAATACCCTTAGGTATATATGCTATTGAATCCCAGTACACTGAGATGCTTTGCAAGACTACTTTTAGGAGTACTAGCCTCCCCCCTTTAGAAAGGAAACAATTTTCCCAATTGTTTATCCCGCTCTCTATCTTTTTGAATAACCAGACCCAATCTTGGAATGAATAACAATTTGGTTTCAACTTAAATCCCAAGTATTTGAAGCCCTCCTTGACAGGAGTGATTTGATAAGGTAATATCTCCCTTGTCCTCTGTAACATATCATTAGGGAAATCATTGTGGATGAGGTTGGATTTTCCCATGTTGACCACCATTCTTGTGGCTCTATTGTACTTCTCTATCAGAGCAATGAAAGCCTCAAGGTTCCTGATGGATCCTTCACCAAATAATAGTACATCATCTACAAAGAGTGTGTGTGTGACTTCTTCAGTATTGGACACTTTGATGCCCTTTATCACACCGTCTTTTTTGGATTTGTGGATGATCCTACTCAGTGCTTCTGCCACCAAAAGGAAGATGAAGGGGGAGAGAGGGCATCCCTTCCTTAAACCTCTTGTAGGGAGAAAAAAAATTAAAGGGGATCCATTGATTAGAACAACAAATGAGGTGGATTGCAGAAATCCCATAATCCACTCTACTACTTCCAGGGATACTCCAATTTTTATCAATAATAGTCTTACAAATGTCCATCCCACCTTGTCATAAGCTTTAGATAAGTCTAGATTTAATGGAAAAGCTATTTGGTTTTCCTTTTTGATCGTGTGAACTGTCTCCTGTGCCAAAGACACTGCATCATGAATCTGTCTATTATTTAAAAAACCAAATTGTTCTTCAGAATAATTTCACTTAGAACTGGTTTGATCCTCAAAGCTAAGACCTTGGCAATGATTTTGTAAATCATGTTGCAATAAGAGATAGTTCTGAAATCATCAAATGATTGAGATTTCTGTTTTTGGGAATTAGTGTCACATGCCCCAATTTGCAAAAAAAAAATAATGTTATTGAGGAACATTGTGTTATATTTTATGCTAAGTTTGTAATCGATGACCAAGTGGGGTCAAGAATAATTAATGCAATTCAGAATATTTTATTTATAAATAAATAAATGATGAGACAACAACTTAGGGAAGCTGTTAAAAGAGTGTTAACTGGTCACTTGATGGAGGAGACTAGGTGGAGAGTATATTGACAAGTGGCTGCATCCTCAAACTACTTCCAACTGTTGCAGGTGGCAACTTCCCTATATTTGTGGTCATGATTCCCCAATAAAGTGGAATTGGAGCAGGTGGCTCATTATTTGAAAACTGACCCAGAAGACCTAGCTATTTCTATAAAATTTCTCATTGAAGATAGCTAAGGCTGCTCAGTCTGAGAAGTGATCATTTAGGTGAATAAAGTGCACATGATAAATTCGATGGAGGGGATTACTGAAGTGAGTTTGAGGGCTTAACTGCTGAGACTGAACTTATGCAACTATTAGGCTGAAGTTCTTACTGCCGTGAGAAGATTGGATTACTGAGGTAATTTGATCAGTCAGGTGACAGAAGGTCTTAAGGATACATCATTCACCAAGTACTCTACTAGGAGGACCAGGAAATAGGCTCGGGGGTCCTGAGGAAGCGTAGACTAAGCTTTCTCTAGGAGTTGGTTGGGAGGAACAACCTCCTTAAGTTGTTGTCACCTCATCATTAATAGGTTTCTAATTGTTTTAGGTTATTATATTTATTTACTGTCTTAAGTATAATGTTTACTAGTTTTTTAAATATAGGCATGTTATTATTTGTTTAGGGTTTATGTAGAAAAGAGTAATTGTGTATTGATGAACTCAGTAATTTGAAGATTATGCTAAAACAATAGTATTTATGTTAAATGAGAAATAAATAGAAATAGATTACCATACTGTATTTTTCCACGCTTGGTATAGGCAGTACTCTAGTACAGTTGGTGGATTAAGTAGATGTGATGATTCTTATTTAACTCTAAATGAAAAATGTAACTAAATTCTTCTATAGTTTGCATATGATTCATTCTTTAGAAACAATAGTAAACACTCTATCTATTGATTGTATCTACTTTAGACAAGAACTGAACATAGGTATATAAAGATATTTAGTAATCATACTAACTATAGAACTATTATTATTACTATTATTCATTATAAACACAATAGACGAAGTTAAACAAATAAATAAAAGAATAGTAAACAAACAACCACTTAGGGTTTAGAACTAGATAGTATTTGATAAATTCTTATAATAATTTATTCCCATATAATATTTGTCTCTGTATTAAAACAAAAGTTTCTACTGTAACCTCAAGGCAACTACCTAGGTTTATGAAAGATAGATTCTATTCTATTTACAAACTTGTAGTATTTACCCTAAATTTTCCTTATAAGAATTGTAACAGTTTTAAAATCATTGAAGGAAGAATAATAAAATAGAGCAAAGAAATTATCATGTAAAATTTATTTCATTTCATAACTGTAGGGTATTTTAAATAGTAACCCTTCTGAACAAAGCTGAGTACTAATAGTACTCTTAACACAGTAAAATTTCCCATAAATACATTGCACTGTAAATCATTATAATTACATGATAATAACTTAAAATAATACAATAACAACTTGTTAAAAACAAAATCAATTAAGAAGTAATGGCTCATGGCCTTTAGAATTAAAGGTCGAGGCTCAGGCTTGTTAAAAAAAAAAGAAACTTAACTATACAAAATAATATATATCGAACAGTAATAACTCATTAATGCCGGGTAAAAACCCTTATCAGTTTACATGTCTCGATTGGTTAAAAGTCCTTCTTTTCCTTTAAGATCTATTTTAAAAACTAAAAATTCACCAGAGAGAGGTTGACAGCCTCGTAGGGCTTAGAGCTGAGCTCTATCAAGAAAATAGGAGAAGTTTACATTGTTTAGGCCGTAAAGGCACTGTCCTAAAACTATATTATCGCGGCCACAATAGCCTCCAACTTCCCTGCACAAAAGTACCCTCTAGGGTTTCAAACTCTTACAAAAGCAAGCAAGCAAGAAGCAACAATCAACTTGTAAACCAAGGCCGTTCCATAACCAACCGCAAAGAACCTATCTTCCAACCACCACATCAAATTGCAGGAAGAAACCCTCATTTGCAACTGGGGCTTACCGGAAGTATGCCTAGATGAACAGTTGAAGGAGTAAGCTCGTTCCCACCTACATAGCCGGGAGGAGGACCTGCAAGAATTATAAACCATTTTTTTTATTGTTACAAACCTTACTTAAATTTTAAAAACCCTTTTATAAAAACTAACTTAAAAACGAAACTGGAGTAAGTTGTTACCTGCTCAGCTTCTCTTTTTGAATGAAGCTGAGGTAACAGACCACCTTAGATAATTTTTGTCACCTGGATGAAAGACAAGAAGATGCTGAGTCACAACTTGGAAGGAAAACGAGCAAACAACTCAACGGGAATGAAGGAATACCCCTGTACAAGCTCTGTCAATCTTTTTGCAGGCTCAAGACAAACACAGTCCTCAAATACTTAAGAAAAACCATTATCTACACTCGCAGTATGCTACAATCACCTTTAAATACCAAGAAACCCCTCACAACCTCTCTCAAGACAGCCACAACATTTGGTTATGGAAGCAATCTACCAAGCTGAAGGTGGTTACAGGTTTTCAATGGCCGCGAGCTCATAGCTCAGACAACCAGACGGAGGAACCCTCGCTCTGCAAAATCAAGTGAGCAGTGTTTGAGTTATAAGTCAACCCTTTCGAGGATATGACCACCCCACATGTCCTTTGAAATATTTCTCCACTGTGGGTAGAGTTCAATAGTCTTCGCTACAACACAATGATTTATAATCAAACCTTTGATCATTATAAACTATGCATTATATGATTGCCAATAATATGATAATACCATGGTGTATCGATACTTAGTGGATCGACTATAGGATATAACATGAATATTTTTTTATTCTAGAGTTTTCTTCGTTAATAAATCAAGATGGATAGTTATGTTTATTAACTAGGTTTGGTGAAAATTGTGAGAAGAACATGTTTTTACTTATAACCATAGTAAGAAGGAGAGTAATGGTCCGCATTATGCATCAGTTTGCCCCAATCGGAAGAAGACTGTTAGCAACATACACACAATACAGGAGGAGATGACTATTGGTGACCTAGCGAGGACAATGCCCAGGATCAATGCAACATTAGAGAACCGACAAGCAGATTATCAAAATTCCATGGTGGAAGTGGAAGGTAAGATAAATCAAATACCTATATCTATTTTAATTGATCCATGAGTCAATTTAAGCTATATTTCTCCTAATTTGGTAGAAAAGTGTAAGCTTTCAGTTGAAAAGTTTGCAAGTTCTTGGTTAGTTCAGCTAGCTACTGGTGCAAAGAGAAAAGTAATTAGCTTTGTTAAGAATTGTGCAGTAACTATGGATCAGTTTGAAACCTTTGTTAAACTCAATGTGTTACCTTTAGGTTCATAAGATATGTTAATTGGTATGGATTGGTTAGAACAACATAGAGTGGTCTTGAATTGCTTTGATAAAACCCTCACTTGCATAAATAGTGATGGAAAGTTAATAAATGTAAAGGGAATTCCTAGGAAAACAACCGTAAGGCAAATTTTTGCTTTGCAGCTTAAGAGAGATGTTAGGAAAGGCTGTAAGGCTTTTGCCGTAACAGTAATCAATGAAGAAAACATTAACAACATAGATAAGTTAAAATTGGAAGATATTCCGATTCTAAGGGAACATTCAGATGTATTTTTGGAAGAAATTTTGGGACTGCCTCCAAAACAGGAATTAGATTTTACTATTGAGATAGTACTTGGTGCAGTTCCCAGCTCAAAATACCCTTATTGGATGAATATACTAGAATTAAATTAAATTAAGTCACAATTAAAATAAATCATTGATAAGAATTACATTAGACCTAGTGTGTCTCCCTGGGGGGCACCTGTCATCTTTGTTAAGAAGAAGGATGGAACTCTACGACTATGTATAGATTATCATCAACTAAATAAAATGACTATCAAGAACAGATACCTGTTACCTCGCATAGCTGATCTGTTTGATCAGCTACGTGGAGCTACGGTGTTTTCAAAGATTGATTTACGATCCGGATACCACCAGGTCCGAATCAAGGATGAAGACATCTTTAAAATAACCTTTAGGACTCGATATGGACATTACGAGTTTGTTGTTATGCCCTTCGGGCTTACTAATGCCCCAGTTATTTTTATGTGTCTGGTGAATAATGTAATGCACAAATATCTGGATAAAGTTGTGGTCATATTTATTGATGGCATCTTAATTTACTCAAAGTCGGAAGAGGAACATAAAGAACACTTAAAAATTGTCTTGCAAGAGTATTACTAACAAGGATATAGGTTTGTGATCATATTTCCCCCCTGTCTATACTATAGATTTTAGGGTTATGTTTCCACTTAGGAGATTTTCTTTGACCAAGAATCGATCCAGTCTTTTAGAGATGGCCTATGAGCCTCCTCTCTTATTCCTCCAGGTTGGTTCAAGTTTTAGAGGAGCAATATCCACAAACTTCTCTCTTTCAAATAAATTCAGAAAAAAAGGGAGTCAGGGCATGTTGTCTGGCATTTTCGCCCCAAACTTATCCCACAAAGAGGGTTAAATTTAGATCTCCCCCTAAAAGAAAATTGGTTTTTCCCATCACTCCACTGAGACTGAACTTCTCCCAGAAGATTTTCCAATCAAAGAAGGGTCCATACACATTTAGAATTGAGATTTCTATCCCTGTGTCTTTGTCACTAAGTTTGGTTTCTAAGATTGAATCAAGTTTTCTTGTTGCAATTTTGTCCAATCCTTGACTCCATGCTATTAATAACCCTCTCGAGTGCCCCTCAGCATCTAAAATTTCCATTTCCCAGTCTTTGAGGATCTCCTTGACTATAGCTTAAGCTTTTGAACCTTCTAACATAGTTTCCTGGATCATTAAAAATGTGGGTTTAAGGTTATTGAGCAACCTTTTTAGGGCAATTTTTTTGAGCCCCCCCCAACCCTCTTGAATTGTAAGATAGAATATGCATCAGGCACCCCCTCCAGGGGTTGTTACTCCATCAAAAAAGACCGTTGCTCTGTTTTATCTCTGCCACCAAGAAATAAAATATAGTTCAGGAATTCACATACACCAATTCAAGGCTGTAAGAGGCTTTTTGAGGGACTCCTTCCTTTCCATGGGCGAGTAGGAGCCCAACCAATGTAGCTATTCCAAGAAAATGGAGGGGTCAAGAACTTGCTTCCTCACTGTTTTCAGCAAAAACGCCATTGCTTTGGCTACCACCATCACTGGGGTCAAGGGATTGTTATTAAAAATCCACTTGTTCCTGGACAGCCAGATCTTCCACCAAAGGAATTTTTGGGAGTGCTTGCCAAAATTTGCTCAAAATTGGTTTTTTGGACACCTTTCCAGGGTAGCGGGATTTCTAGGATGAAAAGAGGGACAACAGCTGATTGCGATGGGGCAGAGACACGCAGGCCTTGAAGAACAAGCTCCCATGCTAATTGGGTGAAGGTGCAGCCAACAAAAATATGATCCGATGTTTCAGAGGCCATGCTGCATAGACAACATCTTTGTTTTCTGTGGAAACCCCTTTTACTCAGGTTTTCTCCATTCAATATTTTTTTTATGCATAAGGAGCTAGGTGAAGAAATTCACTTTAGGAAGGCCGAAGGGGCTCCAGATTGATTTCTAGAGAGAGTGAGAAAGCAATGGGACCTATTTGGATTGAATAGAAAGGAAGCCTCGTGCTGCAGTGTATGTTTCGATCTTCCCCACCCCCATTTATCCTTAAGATAACAATGAATAGGGGCTAATCATGATAGCTTCAAGATTAAGAAATTCTTTTGAGGAAGAAGGGTTTTGGGAAATTCTGGAAGTTTCCACGTTGTCCAGTTTCCTTTGCCATCCCATGAGAAAATGTTAGCAAGCATACGGAAAAATTTATTAATGAGCCAAAGCTTGATCTCTGTTAGTGATTCTTTGGAAGCTAAAGGGGGATTCCCTTGTATTTTATCTTCCCATAGTAGAGTTTTTAGACCATTTCCAGGAATTCAGAAGAGGTGCTGCTGGAAACAACTGATCCCTCTACGACATAAATTACATGTTATTGAGCCTTTGGGAGTGCTTTATGTCTTCATATTTGTCAGGGGGCCTCCATTAAGATACTTTTTCACAGAATTTGGCTCACCTGATGACTTCTATATGCAAATAGATGCCACAAAATTTCCCCTCCCAAATCCAAGTTAGCCAGTCCAGGGTCTCAGATTCGCAAACCACCTTCTAAAATGGGTCTTTTAATTATATCCCAACTAACAAGAAGTATTTTGTTATGGTTTCCTTTACCTCCTCTCCAGAGGAAGTCGCAAAGTAAATTGGAAATCTGATCCATAATTGACTTAGGGGTGAGGAGGAAGGATGATTGAAAGATAGGGAGAGCAGAGAGGAATTCCTTAATTAGAACGATCTTCCTGACATTTGTTATCCATTGGCAGCCCTAAGAGGCTATTTTTAATTTTATCTTGCTTAGGACTTCAAGCCAAATAGAAGGTTTATTTGGTCCCAAAGTTAAAGTAAGACCCAGGTATTTGATCTTATCCCAACTATCAAATCCATTAAAGCCCATGGAGTGAGCTATGCAGAGGATTGTTAGATGATCTATATTCCAACCATACACAACACTCTTCCTTTTGTTGATCAATTCTACCGAGATTAAGCAGAAATTTTGCAGAATTTCATTGAATTCCCTTGCAATCTTAAAGGAATCCCCTCCCAAAAGGAGTGAATCATCTGCAAAAAGGGCATGGTTAAGAGGGTCCACTTCTTTTTTCGCCCTGATTCTTGGTATAGTCCCAACTTCTTTTTCAGTAGATATATTTCTGCTTAGGGAATCAACCATTAGAATATACATGAAGGATGAAAGAGTTCACCCTTGACGAAGTCCTCTTGACGCTTGAAAGAAGTTTGCAGGTATACCATTTACTAGAGGCACTATCCAAGGTCTATTGGTGCAAGCTTTGATCAAGCTGACAAATTCATAACTGAAACCAAAAGAGAGCAGGACTTTGTAAAGGAAGGAGAGCTTAACTCGGTCAAAGGAATTTTCCATATCCAGTTTAATGAGCATGCCTTTATCTTTTCTCTTATTGCTAGAATGCAAAGCTTCTTGCACTTGAATCACGTTGTCAAGGATATTCCTTCCTTTGACAAACCCTCCCTGAAGAGGAGAGATCAACTTCCCTAACATAGGCCCGAGTCTATTTACTAAAATCTTAGAGAGTATTTTGTACAAAGCATTGTAGAGTCAGATGGGCCTAAACCTGTCAAATGTCTCGGGGTTTACTTCAATAGGGATTAAAGCAAGGAAGGTAGAATTAGTGCATCCTCCCACTTTGGATTTTTTTTGAAAAGCTTTGACCATGCGAAGGAGATCTATTCTTATTACATTCCAACATGCTCTGTAAAAATGCATTGAGAAGCCATCACATCTTGGAGCTTTATTTGGCTCCATTGACCAAATGCCATCCACTATCTCCTTCTACGAAAAAGGCTTCATAAGTTCCCCATTTACCTCGGCATTGACAAGAGAGGGGATGTTGGACAAAATATTTGCAACAACTTCCTCATCATTTAATCCATCCTCTCTAAATAGATGTTGAAAGTGTATTTCAACATCCTATTTTATTTGAGCAATGCCTTTGAATACAACACCATCCCGGGAGGAAATTTCAAAGATGTGGTTCTGAGAGAGATAAGATCTACATTTCCGATGAAAATAGGAGGTATTTCGGTCACCCACTTTCAGCTAGAGGCTATGAGACTTGAGTCTCCAGTATTCCTCTTCCTGGAGAAAAGAATTGAAGGAGTTTAACTGTGCTTTCTGCTCGATTTCCAGTTATGTTGTAGTGACTTCAGTTTCCTCCATTCCCAACTGAATCTCTACTAAAGACTGCACTGCCTCCTTTCTGTTGTTAGTAGGAGTTGGAAGAGAATTTTTAGCCCAACCTTTCAAGGCCAACTTCGTGATTTTGAGATTCTGTTCCCATACAAAGCTTTGGAATCCTACGACAGGGAGGAACCAAGCCTTTGTGACTGTTTCCATGAAGCCGTCTCTCTCGATCCAAAGAGGGATGAACTAAAATGGGATAGGGACGATATTTTCTTCTCCTTCCAGCATCATTGAAATAGGTTTATGGTCTGAGGTGATCTTTGGTAAGATTTTCGAAGAGATAATAATTTTAATTTCCTGCATCAGAGTGCTCTGCATTAAAAATCGATCCATCTGGGCTGAGATTTGGGCTCCAACCACTCTATTGTTGGTCCAGGTGAAAGAACCTTTCTTAGGCTTGAAATCAAGGAGGTCGCATGTTTGAATCAAGTTCTCCACCATGAGGTGCATGGGATCCTTCCCACTGACTCCACCTTTTTTCTCTTTGGGATCCAAAATAATATTAAGATCACCTGCTACTATGATGTTTGTGGGTGTATATATTTCTAAGAAGTTTGAAAGAGAATTCCAACAATGTTTTTTTTCAAGAAAGTTGACTGGAACATACAGATTGAAAAAGGAAAAAGTTTCCTTTCTTTGAATATGCCAAAGTTCTGTGTATATCTAGTGTTGGGTCGCGAAGGATATTTCCAGAAGGAACTTGTCATCCGACCATAAGGTTGCAAGTCCCCCCGAGGTACCCCATGCATTGACCGCCTTACCTGCATTTTTTTTCCACTTCATTCTACTTAGAGAAAAAAGAGTTTCCTCTTTTATTTTTGTCTCTTGGAGCAATAGGAAATGAGGAGGATCCATTTTTACTAAGTATTTTACGGCTTCTGTCTCGTAGGATTCCCCACCCCCTGCAATTCCAAGAGACAATCTGCATTATTTATGAGAGGCTAAGGGGGGGATCCCTTTGAGGGTATAGTACTAGTATTTCTTCCTATTGACATTTCGATGGTAGCTTGACTTCCTTGCGTCTTTATCCTTTCCGCATCTTCTTCTCTAACCTCCTTGAGAGACTTCCTCCATTCTTTTTTTGAAGATCTCTCGAAATATTCTTCATCAGAGGACCCTGTGTTTTCTATTGGCTTCTTTCTTGTCATTTCTGCATACGAGGTTGAAGAGGTAGCACCTACTGAAGATTCAGGATGATCGTGGGTGACTGTGTCTATGCCAGGATGTTCCTGAGAAGCTGGTCTAGGAAGATCTTGGGGAGATGTGTCAATTTTGTCTTGCTCTACCAGAGCATGAGATTGCTGAACTTTGCCCTCTTCTGGTACTGGTGAATTCTGTTCTTCCGGGGTGCTCAATATTTCAAAGGGTTTATGGGATACATTCTCATTCGTTGCGGCTACTCCTTCAACTTGTTTCTACCCGGAATGAAGCACTCTAGACCATGCATTCCCCCCTTTTCCTTTTGATCTTTTAACTTGTTTTGTTGAACCTGCCTTTTGAACTTGTGTCCATTGTTCTTCCTTCTGTTTTTATGTTTCTTCCTCTGCTTTATTCTTGCATTTTCAAAAGAAATAGCCATAGCCATGGCAATATATGCACTTGAAAGGTAACTGCTCATAATCGAGCTCCTAGACATGCAACCGATCAGTTAGTGTTAGTTTAATCACTTTAGGGAGTCCAATCTCCAAGTCAACTTCTACACAAATTCTGGCACACGAATATTTCTCTTTCCGTTCTACCCTAACAATATATTTTCCTAGTTTGTTTCCAATGGCTTCTAATGATTCTGGGTTCGAGCAATGTAAGAGAAGGTGAGGAAGCCTAACCCATACAGGGACTGCTGAAGGCACATCTTGTGTCGGATCAAAGTCCGACATCCATTTGTTCAGATACAACCCTTTAGGGCCCATGAAGTAACGCCCGTTCCGAAATATAAGATCTTTATCTTTAGCACTATAAAAAATGAAAACATAGTAGCCCTTGCCTACGAGGTGACTTCATATTTCTTCTAAAACTAGGGGCCTCTAGTTCCTCTAAACCCACCCATAAATTGCCTTGGGAGATGGCCAAAGGCCCGTGAATTGTCCAATGAGACTACATTCTGCAATGTTCAGAGCTATCCCGCATGTGCGTTCAACAAGAAGGGCGATTGAGGGGATGTTGTTGACTTTCTTCACGAATTTTTGATGGCTTGGATTTCCTTTTCTCTTGCCGCAAGAGGCGATCAAGCATTTGAAGGTTGCGAGCTAAGGGGGAGGGGTAGGAGGACCTGCTTCGGCGGCTATGGAGGCGATAAGCAGAGCAAGACCTAAAACAGGAGCGTTGCTTTGTGAGGAGCGCAACTTATATTTTCACTTTAAAAAGGTTTATAGAGGTATATATTGTTTATTCTAATTGACATTACTTTTTTAATTTTTTAATACAATTTACATTTAATTTATTTAATAATTTTATGAGTTAGTTTGTTATTATTTTTTTATGTTTTATGATTATAATTGTTACATTAACATTACTTATTTTAAGAGAGCTCTATCATTAGTTCTCAGTTTTATAGTATTTACTATAATACAAACCTTTCTAATTTCCCAACTTGCCAAAACTATAGCCAGTTAAATTTTTTTATCTCCAAGCTGTTTGAACATATAAATAACAAAAAAAAGCCTATTTGGTTTGTTTTAAAATAATTCCTTCTTTCTTGTTAAGGTGTCATAAACCAAAATAACTAAAACACATCTTGCACAACATCTCTTCCATGCTAACTACTACTGTAGAGTAAATCTTTGCTCAATTAAAGCCTTATTAAATCATGAAATTGAAGAATGATGATTCCTTTAGCATAGTTTAGCTTATAAGCTTTCCCTCGTATAAATAAAGACCACACTTACACGAACTATTTGCATAAAGTGTCCAATCACAGCCCACTGGTTCGAATCCTGTGGGTTCCCTCGTGATGTATCTGCCCTCCCCTATCAGTGATCAAAACAGTCAGGAGCTGAGACAAAAAACTTTCCAACTATCCAATCCACAAAATCCAACAACTACGTCCCAATATTGAAACTGTGAAGTGGTGAAAATAGGTATATGCTCTACAGCAGGGTGGCAGAGCAGTACCTCCTATTTACGATCACCTTCCAATGATAGCTAGAGGTAGAGGTTCTGATAGTAACAAAACCTTTGTCGTATTCATTGTTTAGAATCTAAATGCATAGTGGCATCCAGCCCTAGCCCATTACAAGCATTCAAGTACAAATTTACTTTAAATCTCTTTGGAACACGTATCCTCCATAATTGTAAAACTTTGTATAAGGTGCAACATCATGTTAATTGTGTGCTTTAGTTAATTCGTCACTCTGATTGCAGTTTGGGTATGGAAAATTACATTAAACGAAATGGGTTCACCAATAAGTTATATGATGACAAATCCGATAAACAGCAGTACTATATATATTTTAAAGGCTGTAAGCTTCACATGAGCTGCAAGTTGAGTAATGGTATTTATGAAAGAAAAGTAGGGAGGACGGAGCCAGCATGTATGCCATCTTCTTCCCTGCTTTTGAAAAGCTTTTGTTCCTTCTTTCATTTTTAATATATACGTGCCACGATACATATAGTATTTGATCTCAATAATAATTATAGTACTGAGCTGCTAGCGCCACCGTCCACCTTTCAACTTTATATAATGTATTTGGTATCGACAGCCTGTAAGTCTTTGAATTAAAGCATTTGAATGGCAGTGTTGCGTCAATTTCGATGGATTCCCTTCCAACTTTACCGCTGTTGGGCCTGCCTGCAAGCTAACTTTTTCGTTACTCGAGCTCTCTCTATAAATAAGTACAAGTGGTTTCATCTTTATAGAGGAGTCAGGACCAACCTGCGTTAATATTTCTTCAACGAATCGCCTCATTTCCTTTTCATCTACATAACAGAGCCTGTTAGAAGACTTAAAAGAAGATCATTCATACATTGTATCTGGGAGCTGCTGCAATAATGAAGATTAAGGTGGGTGACATGAAAGTGGAGGCTGCAACGTTCATGAAGCATTTGTGGGCTGTGGTGAAGGAGAAATCCAATGGTCTCAAAGATAAGGCCGATGCAATGAAGACCAAGGTGCTTTTGCTTGGATTCCTCAAGAACAAAAATATCTTGGAAGCCATATCCAGTAAGGTCACTTGGCCTCACAGATGGAATATTATTAAACATCGCCTTTCAGGGAAATTCAAACTCACAGGCCATCACCATACAAATGATACTGCGGAGCATGTTACTTCTCAAGACCAGCAGCAGCTGCAGGAGTTGGAGTTGTTATTCGGGGGAACTTCGGATTCAGCAGCAGAGAGTCCCAGAAATTCACCAGCAGCTGCTTCTATAAATAGTAGCAAGTGTGGTACACCAGAGATTAAATCTGATCATGAGATTGATAAGATAGCAAGTGCATTCATCAAAAGATTCCACAACCAAATGAAGTTGCAGAAACAACAGTCTTACAAGACTTATCAGGCTATGCTGGCCAGGAGCGTTTGAGTGGATAGGGTGAGTAATATTAGTATGCTTGTTTTTTTTTTCCCTTCTAATTTCTACTGCAGATGCCATGAACAATATTTAGATCCACCTATCTTATAATCTCCTCTTCCCCTTCATAAATTCCAAATATGTATAGATTTATACTGTTGGCCCCATGATCTATGTTTATTTTTCTACGTATCATTTTTGTTACTGTTGTCTGAATGAATAGTGATAAGATATAGCAGTATAAGACATTTTATGTTGAATGAATAGTGATAAGTATCGTAGTATAAGTTGTTAAGCTATGAAAGTTGTATACTGAATGATAATGATCCATATTCAAAGTTGTATACTGAATGATAATGATCCATACTCATTCTAATAGTGAAGAGATTGTAAAATTTTGATTGTACAGTGCTACTCCCGTGACTACAACAGCAGCTGATAATCAGTTATACCCGCAGCGAATCATTCAGATTCAACAGTAATGAACACGACGTTGGAGGTGTATAAAGTTGTCTGGCTTCATAGATTTATTTATTCATGTTCTCCCAAAACAAGTTTCTGGAATTCCATTCCTATGAAGTGTTTCTAGCATGTAGAAAGTTGCTGTTTCTGCAATTTGAACAAAAAAAAACTCTACAGGATCCTTTTGTTTTGATCAAAATTCCTACTTGTAATTACTTCTCAAATTTTCTATGGCATTGCACAGTCTCCTTCTTTGTTTGTCGTTGAACTCCACTTGCAGTTTAAAAAGTGCGTTGGTAGATCAAAATAATAACAATTTTACGTTTTTAAGTTTTATTTACATTATAATAAATAATAATAATTAACAGGTCACGCCGATCTCTCGCAACCAATCATTTCTTAAACATATGACGAAGAGGTCTCTTCTGAAGCTCTTTTATATATTTATTTATGAAGTGGCAGCAAACTTGATGGTACGTAGGCAGTAACTTCATCTGGATTTTATCTTTTATAATAGATTTAAAATGAATATCAGTTGTGAAACTTCCTATAGTAAGTCATCTGGATTTGAATTAAATCATAGTAAATCTGATAATAATGGGGTAGAAATTTAGCATGAATATCATTTGTGAAAAAGTGTAAGCTACTGGATTTGAATTGAATCATAGTAAATTTGATAATAATGGGGTAGAAATTTAGCATGAATATCATTTGTAAGCTAATTATAAGTTTAATTGGGATGTGATGTTATTGCTCTTTTATGGTCTTTAAGGTAATGAGTCTTTGGCATTGTAATCTTTTGAAGATCTACTTACCTAGGTCGGTGTTGTAATCTTGAAGATCACATAAGGTTACCAATAATATACACAGATGCAAGAGACAAGAACTGATAACATGAACAGATTATATTATTCTCAATAGATCATACAAAGCCAAGAACTGAACTGAACTCTTGTGT
>LPNX011225894.1:115141-171620 GCA_001517045.1 Pseudotsuga menziesii | reverse complement strand
AAGTACTTCCAAAGGTCTTTTTGAAGTCCGAACAAGTTAGCTCTGTCCGGTTCACCGGGCTCACTTGATAAAAACCACTAAGTACAACTTAGGTGGTAACACAGTCTTCACCAACTCTAAACTAATATGTAACCAGATGAAAGGCGTGTACCAAGTTAAAAAAGAGAATTTAAAACAACTATACAAAGAAGCAAGAATCATGGTTGCTCAATTTCATTACTTCTCCATAAATCACCATTCAAATATTAGGAGGATGTCGACTGATCTACTATCTCGGGCAATGTCAACTCTAGGGAAAAGTGTTGAAGATGAATTAGCATCAACATCCATTCCATAAAAATTTATTGGCGGGCATTGTTATAGATATCCGATATGTGGATGCTTTCTTGTTGTACTTGTTTTGGTGTTTTTCATGGTGTGGTTCTTTCAATAAAGAAGAACTCATTGCTCCCTATCAATTAATGATTTGACTATTTCAATTGGAAAATTTAATGAAAAATACATTTTATGGTAAATCTCTGATTCTCGTGAGTTACAATTTTCTTTTGAAATTATATGTTTGTTGTTAATGGAATACAATTATTAAATGTTTGTCTATTTAAGGTGTGTGTCGGATTACTGTCATGGTTTAAAATAGTCAAAGTAAAGTGCTTGAGAATATTGAGAACCAGATACCAAAGAAACATTGATCACCTAAACATGGTTGCTTAAGACATTACATCAACAGAGGCTATGTTTTACTTAAGCCGGCCTACTCCTCTTCCCCCTGCCACTAAGACTACATAATCTATTTATTGTGAATTTGGGAAGGAGCTATAAGCTAGAGGACTGTGGGTGCTACAAGCTAGAGTATGTCATTCCTATCAATCTTTCTCATCCCACTACTCTGCTCATCTTTAAATCCAAACAACGTGGGAATCATGTACTGTGTAGATGGAGTTGGTGGTGACCAGGGTCAATATAGTCCATTCTCAATTTGATAATATATTCCATGGTTAATGACTGATTCATATTGCTCATCACAGGGGGCTTGGAAGTGAGGATGTAGATGCTTCAGATCAATTCGATGAAGGTCTAAGTTTGTTGAATGGCCACATGACTTACGATAGCATATTTCATATTTCAAGTAACTTTAACAAAAAAAATTATCCATACCTTTTAACTATAGTTCTCCACAATAGTTTCAAGTGTTTGAACTTCCAACTGTCATTTAGAGTTCCCCTTGCATATATAGGCTCCTAGATTACTCGTAGTCATTGTTTCAAACACCCCATGACAATCATACCAATGCCTCCAGGTGGTGAGTGTGTTGCCTTATTATGTGTTTTTTTTCTTCCTACCCTCTTATAATTTGGTGATCCTTCAATAAGGTTTGAATAAATAAGGGACACCTTGGAGATTTTTATTGCATACATGAATAGATATTGTTGAAACTCTTCCAATGGAGATGATTTCCCCATTGGACCAACAAGATTCAAGGGATATGCAAAAATATCAGAAAAAAAAAAAATTAAACAACTTGATGTCTATTTATCATATAGTCGAGTGAAGAGGGTAAATTACACTTCCCCTTCTTAGAATTCGATTATGCATGACCTAGGGAATTAAGAAGGATTTAATGCCATGACTTGTAGTCTTGTTTGGAAAGACTTGGTGTGAAGGGGCATAATTACATTCCTCTTCCCTTTCTAATAGTTTATGCCCTATTCGATGTTGTGTATCAAATGAAATTCAAATAAAGGTCAAGAGAGATGCTAGAGGAATGTGGAAACAATCGAATGATCTAATGATAGTGAGGACCATCAAACTCATGGAATACCTGCAAACAGATTTTCCTACCCCCTTTGTAACTATGATAAAAACATCGACCTATATTTTGAGGCTAATTAATTTGCAATAGAGTAATGGGTTGAAAATATGTTGATGGGACAACTACCTCCAATCCAATATAGTTTAGAAACATGGGACAAAAAATATAGATACCTATATATTCCAAGCATCCAACCATTAGAAAATAGAATTAGTTTTGAAATTGATTAATGGAGCTTATTAGATTGTAGTAAAAATGTCACTAGCAAGCTAACAAATTTTCTCCAAACAATAGTAAAATATCACTAGTTCATAGTTTCTAACATTTTCCCCTCTCACATAAACACAAGATTTGTACTTCAACACAAATTTAGCTAAATTAATTGTTACTTTCTGTAGAATGTAATAATTTTGGAAGGCAATATATGGTTCTTAGAATATGAACAAAGATTCTCTATCTGAGACAAAAGAAAGGTAGAGAACATAACGTGCAATTTCCTCAGCAACCCTAGGGTTGATCCTACAAAAACCAATCCATCCTTTATTTTTTGATAGATATCATTCGAAACATGTGTCTCCATGGGCTATGCTAACAATAATTTCGCAATCTCACAATTTTTTCTCTCTGTTTCCTTGAGAAGATCAAATGGTTGTGTTATCTCCAAAATAAATTAGTTTTCAATAGGTCAAACTCAGACAATTTATTTTTTGCATAGTGATGAAGATTTCAGGGCATATTATGAAATATGTTTGGGTGATTAACAAAATTGGAACGACTTGTGTTCTGTTTTTTCAAAAACAATTAAAAGTTTAGCTTTCGGTGGCAAATGAACTGTTGAAAACTTCGCCTAAGCCACCGAAAGCTCCTTTTCCAAAATTTTATTAAAAACGGATTCAATAGGCTTTCGGTGGTTAACGTAGTCTGTTAGCACTCCAGGAAACTCCTCTAGGTTGCAGCTCGAGGATGCTTGATAACTTCAATGTTTTTAATGGTTTTCTAAATGGATCAAGTCAGATGACCTAAAGGACTTCACATGCTCAAGACATGCATAAAACTCAATCAAAAGATAAGGCTTCTAACCACCAATGTTCAGAGGGTTGATAATCAAGTGAATAAATGGAGAACTTACTATGCTGGTAGATTCATATATAAAGCAATCACATATGAATGGCTAATCATAACAAGGAAAGGTACTTGCTACTCAATTCATCAACACAGAGATAGGATGACAACTATCTAGTATTTAGAAAAAAAGAATAAACCACATTCAAGCACAAGTACATAATAGAAACGAAATGGGACCTAAACATATAATGGCAAAAGAGCTTATATTAAATGATGAATAACATGAGAAGCTTGATAACAATAAGGGTCTAAAAATCTCTGAAGTCGAACCCTTGCTTCAACATAATTCTTAGGCTTTATAGCCTTTACAAAATTTATCTCAGATCCTGAAAAATTGGATATGATTTACTAAAAATGAATAAAATAACTGTTTTTACAAAATTAGGTAAAAAAACCATAATTTAAGTGCTAACCTATCTAACTCTAATAATTGTTCGCTCCTTGAAGTCTTCGATAACTGTAGTGATTACTGAAGTAGAGCTATGACTTGTTATCTGACAGATAAGTCATGGTTTGTTAAAAGCAGGTAGGGTTTGTGACCCTTTTCACCTTGATGGCACCCTCAAAACTGGAACAGACCCCCTCCACTGGTGCCTTTCATCAATTTTCAGCTTCATAATTCACCCCTGAGGTGCCTGTATCCGCCAAAACTGGTTCTGTGTGTAAACATATCTTTCTGCACCCTTTTCTTCTTTCGGTGGTTAAGGAAACATAATCCTAGGTTTGTAAGCTGCTGAAAGCTCTGCTTTCGGTGGCTAATGAACAGTTGCTGCATTTTCCCAAGCCATTGAAAGCTCTGTTTCTACAAAATTTTAATCAACCTTTCAATCATCCTTTTATAGCTTTACTGTTGACCTTTTGGTACTTCTTCAACTTGCACAGGGTTTGGAACAACAACAGCATCCTAGGATTCCTCTGGATCCTGAAGGCTCAATGCTGCCTTTGCTAGGGTTTCCAGCGCAAGGTGAGCTTGAGAGCTAGGGTTTGAGTTTTTTTTCTCCAACCTCGACAGTCTAATCATTCTATGGAGCCTGGAGTTGTCCTTCATTAATCTTAGATTTCTCCTTTTCAGCGGGACATACATCCCTCTCATTTCTAGAAGAGAATTGTGCAACTCAGTATTCTTCTTGGTTAATATTGCATTATTTCTTTTGATCTCTCTGTCTAAGACCTATAGTCCATGTATTTTCCCTAATAGTTGATTGATTCTCTGAGGCCTAGGTTTGATTGAGGAAGTCTCTATCATTGGTTCCTCTTGACCTTCCCTTGGTATTGGTGAGGGAAACTCCTCATGTTCTGCTACAACTTGCTTTGTTAAGTCAACTTCCTGCTCCTTTTGTTCTTCTGAGTCGGAGTAGGGTAGGTTAAGTATATTTTCACTTTGTGCTGGGGCCTCCTTCTCCTTTCCACTGAAGTCTAGATTTCTTTTGGCTTGGTTGGTTTCAAAAGTTGGAGAGGGTTGATCCATTGCCACTGGTGAGATAGCCCTCCTCTTCCTCTTGCCACTCCTAGGAGTGGTGGATTTCTTTGAAGGGGACTTTCCTTTGTCTTTTGACTGTAATCCTGTTTCAAACTCATTCCAAAATAAGAAATATGTCCATGCTATGTTTCTTCTTTGCAGCAACTCTTGGACAATGAGTTTTATTAGACCATGGTGAGATAACCTCCCTGTGATTTTGGTAGGCTGGGCCTTGGCCTAGTGGGCCATATTGGTTAGGCTCTTGTGGAGGTAGAAAGACAAGTTTAAAGGGCTTCTGCCTGTAAAATGGTTCATCAATTTAAAGTCGTATATCATCACCCTTTTATACCTGCCTTCACAGGTTATATAAACCAGGATTGCTTTCAATAACTGCTGCCACTTCTCCTCAAGCCAAGTGGATGGGATGCTTTTCTTCCATACTACATTCTTGTGTTCAGGCTTTAAGTAGGACCTGAATTCCACATCCTTAGTAATGGTGGTCTTGAACCATTTCTCCCCAATCCTTAGGAGTTCTGCTACTTTTGCTATTATGGTTTCATCAACTTGGAACTCTTCCTTGCCTATCAATGCCTTAGTGCCATCAAAAGAAAGAGCAAAGGCTTCTACCACTTGCTGGTGGGAACCCTGTATTTTCTCATAGAACCCGTAACAACCCGCATCTTTGAAGAATTGGCATACTTCTGGATGTGACTCAAGATAGCTAATGTCACCTAACTCTTGTCTGAGGGTAGGTACTCCTCCTTTCTTCATCTCTGGATTGTGCTTCTAGTACCTGCAAAAAATCAAAATTTGAATTCTGTGAAGGAGATTAGCGTGCTAGTTTGAGGGATGGCCTGGAGCAGTGAGGATGCACGCAGTGAAATGTAGAGTGTACTGAGGATATGGTGCTGATTTGGAGGGGTTAATCAGTCGATTGGTACTCGAGTAAGATGACGGTAAACTCTGGTGATAACCACGAGATAGCCAGTACAACAATCATTTTTAACTGGAACTTGATGTTTCGTGGTGGTTCAACTGCAGTCATGGGACAGATGGAGGGTAGGCTAGGGTTTTGGTCTCTATCAATCACTTCAGTTTAATAACGACCTTTTATTCACCAACTCATGATTTTCTGCAGTCCCCAGTCTTTTCGGCGGTTAAGTGCTTGATCATGACATTCCTCATGCTGACGGTGTTTGATTTTGATGGATATGCTAACCGTTTTCCTCTTTTGGTGCTTTTGGCATTTAAAGAAATATTGGGTCTAATTTGTAAGCTATCGAAAGCTAGCCTTTTCAGTGGCTAATGAACCGTTGGTACGTTCACCTAAGGCACCGTAAGCTGCCTTTTTCAAAATTGATCCAAAAAGGTAGTTAATGAGCTTTCGGTAGTTAATGTCTTCCTGGACCAAATTGTTAAGCTGTCGAAAGTTGGGCTTTTCGGTGGCTAATGAACTGTTGAAATGTCCGCCTAAGCCACCGAAAGCTCCTTTTCCAAAATTTTATTAAAAACGGATTCAACAGGCTTTCGATGGTTAACGTAGTCTTGAGTCCAAATTGTTAGTTGCCGAAAGCTGGGCTTTTTGGTGGCTAATGAACTATTGAAAAGTTTGCCTAAGCCACTGAAAGCTAAACTTTTAAATTTTTTTGAAAAAATAGAACACAAGTCATTCCAATTTTGTTAATCAACCAGACATATTTCATAATATGCCCTGAAATCTTCATCACTATGCAAAAAATAAATTGTCTGAGTTTGACCTATTGAAAACTAATTTATTTTGGAGATAACAAGTTGGAAAAAAACACATTGAAGATCTCCATAACCCTTGTTGTATATCCCACTTTCTCTTAGAACCATTGATTGTTTCATAAAAAACAATCTTCCTAGTGCACAATTTAAAGCATATGAAATATGACTACCCCTCCATGGGTTTTCGACAATTACTTCATCAACTATACAGCCAAAGAAAGTCCTTATATATTGGACAAAGAGCTGCATTTGTCATGTATTCTCTTCATTTTTTCCAACTATTTATAATAACCGCGTCCCTTACACTTAAAACCCTGCTTAGAAGAATGTCATTGCCATTAGAACATTCAACCCTCCACTCACATCCTACTGTTGGCACCACATGATATTCCTTCAGCTTGAATAAGGCAAGCCCTTTGATGGCTATTACTGTTCCATGACAATTTGAGCCATGATAAATATTGAGATCATAGGCATGTATCCAAGGATTGGACTCCTTAGTAAAGCATTTGATTGGTAGCTATTTCCTCTCCTAAAATGGAAAAAAATGATGCCCGTCAGAGAATCAATCCAAGTGCCTAAATTGGGTTTAGTAGATATAAGCCTTGCACCTCCTGCTTTGACCTATGGAGACTAAACCTAATAAATAATGTGATTTGAAGGAGTGAAGTGAAGCACCACAACTCACAAAGTAACAGCATATTCAAGCACTAAAAGTCACCTCATCTAACACACAAAGGTAAAGCGTATAGGGAAAAAAACATATTGAATTCTTTAATTTATAGACTGAGTATCATAACAAGCATCGTTGTTTAAGTTACCATTGGTGGCAGTCAATTCATTGACATCCAATGCATGAATTCCTTGATTTGTTTTGTATACAAATAAGCAGCTGAACCTGCACATAGAGCTCATGTTTAAAAACAATTCTTTCTAGAAATTTGACAAATCTATCAATTGTACACCCATGCTTTTATCGAAAAAATGATTCATGTTTCCCTTGAGTGTAGATGGCAGTGTGTCCAATGATAGGCAATTGCAAAGGTTTTTTTTTGTTCAAGTTGGTATGGTGTTTAGTTTGTTTGGAGGCAGTCTTGGACATAGAGGAGGGATCAATTGCCAAATTCAAATGTGGACATCATTTTCATTTAGATTGTGTTAGGCCATTTGCTTCCCAAGGTAAAACTCCTCAAAGGCGGCAGGATTTCCAAGCCTTTCTCCCTTGTACCAAGAATCACCCATGGAAATTTATGAACTAGGTTGTGCAATGGAACTAGAATGTATTGTGTAAAGACTAGAATGGTGCTTAGCTTGGATTTCATTTTCTAGCATTGGAATTCTTATATGTGTATAATTTCGTTGAGACCATAGGGATATTTTTCTAGTATATGTGGTTCTAGTGATTATTTTCATCTAATAAAAGCATTATATTTTGCACTCAAAATGGGTGATATCATGATCGAGCCTTTGCATAACCATGAGAATAGGTGATCAAGTCAAACATGAATCATTTTATAATAAAAAGGGGTGGTAGAGCACCTGGAAACTACCAAATTTTAGGATCAATGTTTACACTAATCCCATATTTCTAGGCAAAATTTGGAAAATAGTTCCAGATCTCAAAATTAACGAAGCACTTTAGTAGGAGGAAAGAAGTGGTACAACATTCAACCTCAAGAGATAATCACTCATATTTCAAGACTTCAGTTGAGAAATCGATCCCATATTTTTAGGCTAGCATATCAACAATCTAATACGAGAAGAGGCCCAACTTTCAAAGAAGATCATAGTCAAAATTATCTTTTACATTTTCAGGGCATCCAACTCATCAACAATTGAGCATTCAAGTGTAAAAGTGGCAAAGCATTTATAGATGAAGATCAACGAGCAAAAAAACACATTTTTTTATAAGTCTGAGAAAATATTTGGACGTGGTCATAAAATATTTGGACATGATCATTGTGGGAGTTTAAACAATCAAATCATTGTGTCTTGACAATCATAAAAATCTGAAAATTATATGTTGGGACAACCATGATTTGTCTCTCTGATTAATGGATATACAAGCTATCATTGAGCTAAGAGTAACACATCTCACCTACCTTTTCATTGCGTAAACCATGCATGGCTGGAATTTATCTTTGACAGTCATATGAATTGATTAACTTGCTTCAAAAATACATTGATCATTGGGAAACTCTTCACCTTTGAAAGTAATTATCACATGAAAATATGCCCAAACTTAAACTTGAGCAATTATCATATAATGCATCTGATTAGAGGTTGTTTATTTATCTAAGATTTTCTAAGACTGAAACTTACTTTTATTCAGACAGTCCATCTTGGAATTTTGAATGTTTATTCACCACTTGCATCTGAAATTGTGCTATTGAATTGTAAATTGGAAGTTACATTTGAGGATTGCCATAACCTCTTTTTGACTGGATGGAAATTGATACATAAATGGTGGTTATGCATTGACAATGACTTATTGAAAACATTGTATTTTGCAATCAAGGCATAAATTCCATTTGACCTGCTTGAGGCATACACGCTATACACATTTGGAATTTAGATATGATTTAACACTTGATTGCATTGAGTTCCGGAACGTGTTTTTGTCCTCTTGACAGTGTTATCAATTTATACACATTTTCTAAAATTGTCTTATCCAAAACAACTTGTGTAAGAAGTGACGTTCTCTTATCTTTGGTAAACTACAACTCCTTTTCAATGCTACAACTTATTCATTTAGTCATGCCAATGCTCTTCATGCTTTGATATCCAAGCTTCAAAGCCACCTGGAAAAGATGCAACGAAATATGGAAATGAGCATAACTTTTATTCATTTTATCTAGAATTACAAACCAGAAAAGCACTAAAGTATTTGCATAGTGATGGAATTCTAAATCATGCATGTTTCAAGCTTAAACACTTTAGAATAACCAAATTTTCATTATTGTAATTCTCACCTTCAGTTATTTGGATTTCTTTCATTGTCTCGTTTGGTAGCTCTATCGAGGTCATCATCAAATGTTTGTCTCCTTTTAGTCCCATGTGTTGGGGGATGAAAGTATGTAGAACTAGATGATGTGTAAGAGCACTTACGAGTGACCATCCTTTCCAAGAAATCTTTTTGATGTTGTAGGGTATTCCCAAATCCATCTTCCACTTGTCGAAAATATGGTCCAACCCTAAACTGCTTGATACCAATGGTGCTTTGTACTCATTGGCAACATCTTCCATGCGTTTCTATAGGAATCAGAGATGTGATTCTTCACTAGGAAACTATATAATCGACTCAAAAATGTCTTGAATACGTTGCGATACGCTTCCTTGATCATGACTTCGATTTACATTGTCGAAAGTAGCCATCGAACCATTAACATTATTATATACCTGAAAACAAATAAAGGAAAATTCACATCAATAGTTAAAAAATAATAGGAAACTATAAAATTTACCAAGTTATGAAATGACTACCAAGACAAGAATATCCAAGTCATTTGCAATTCCAAAACCATCGTTTTCAGCGATCTAGTAACAAAACATTGCAACATATTAGGCCACAACAACTACTATTTAAGATCTAAAACATTGCTAATGATCTAAATATGCATTATGAAATACTCAAATAACCTGATATGAAGTTGTTTAAATGATTCTTATGTATAGCTCTTCTTGTTCCAACCTGTTTTTGTTCCTCATCATGGTAACCTTAATGACATGTTTGCACAAATATCCATTTTTTTCCCAGTTGCAATCGCACATAGAAAATTTTGGACCTGATTGCCATACCATATATCTTTTCATCTCATCATGTTGGGTTTGCACCCATGCCATCGAAGGATATGAGTAGTGTAGTGTAACATTATCATATAGAATAAATTGTGCTCTTAGCCAAGACTGAGCTTCTATTTTCTCCACTCTATAATTTCTGTGGAAACCATTTTCCTTTCTGCATTCAAGCCACCAATAAAAAATGTGGACCATTGTTGTCAATTGATGCACCAACCAATCTACTCAACAATGGGAATCTTATCGTATTGACCTTAAAAAATACCTTTTTCAAGTGTGAATGGTATGACTCGATGGCCCCATTTGTTTATTGTCCAGCATGCTTTAAAGTATGACAACATTTTGATCACATTCTCGATAAACATCAAAGAACATAAGCTAATAAATATAGAACATGCTAGTAGGCTAAACACATAGGATAAGAGTGAAAGAAATAGCTAGAAAAATTTGAATTTATTGTGAAAACATGAAATTTGAAATCTAAAAGTATGTGAAATATAAAACTATAAAAAATATTGCATAGTAGTTGAGGATTATCCATAGGCTATTCATTAAAGAAAAATATCTAGATATTATAGTATGAACCCAACCCTATTATGTCCAATCATCGTGCTCGAAAGTACTGAACAAAGGCATTATATTCTTTGAATTCATTCAGAAACCTATTAGCCTCCTCAAGAGCAAAATTTGCATTTTTGTGGTTGTGCATAATGTTTCCTAAATGCTTAAACATAGAATGCCTTGTAGTGTCATCTTTAACTTTCATGACAAGATTTTTTAGCCATGCCCTTCTGACATGCCAATAGCATAAGTAGACTTCACATTGAAATGTTGCCCTATTGGATAAATATGTTATACAATGTTAAAAATATATTCCTATTTGTATAATGTGTCTTTACTATCGTATGAACTGTTTTATTTCGAGGAAAGGGAAAAAACATCCTACTAGCTATATGTACCTAATTGCACCAATCTCCGTTGCTACATCATCTACCATGAATGCATTTAATTTTCATTCCAACATACCCATGCATACTTTAAGAAGCAGTGTTTCCATCCATTTGGCAATATTCGAGGTCATAGATCTTGACATGATGACCCATGCCACAAGATCAATATTATGTTGGGAATCAAATGCCAATAATGTATAAAGTTGGAACTGTAAACAAATAAATATGACATCACTACATGATTGAATCATATTATAAATAACAGATGACAGAAAAAAAAAGGTACATACATGATATATAAACATACCTTAAAACGATTTGCTCCAAATGTAGAGTCCATTGCTAATATACTATCATCACCATATTTCCTCATCCATTCCAGTTGTAATGGTAGTTGGATGCCTACAATGAATTGTGTGTGACCCTCATCATTTACGGTTTTGTCAAACTCAGAGTAGTAGAACATTTTATCAGGGTTTGCAGCTTTCCATATACACACACTTTGGGCATCATTCTTGTCAAACATATATTGGGCATGTTTAATCTGGTATGTATAATCTATTTTTATAAATTAACAAGTCTTCTGAACTTATAGAATAAGCTGAATCACTTCCCTTATCATTTGATTCCAATTATTATTTAATCTTTAAGTACTCTTCATCATTTTTAGCGACATCTTTTTTTAAACCTTCAAGATTTGTTTTATAACTGCTGAAAGCAGTTGAACAATGTGGAATGGCATTCCTACTCAGGGCATCTGCCACTTTGTTCTCTTTGCCTTTAATGTGTTTAATTTCAAAATCATACTCGCTCACAAAGTTTAACCACCTTGCTTGGCGAGCATTCAAGTTTTGTTGATCAAATAAGTATTTTAAGCTTATGTTATCCGACATTAAGGTAAATTTTCTTCCTATTGAGTAATGTCTCCACATCTTTAATGCATGTATTATAGCAGCTAATTCCAAGTCATGTGTTGCATAGTTCCGTTCATGTATTTTAAGTTTTCTTGACTCGTATCTTATTACATAATCCTCTTGTAATAACACACTACATAATCCTTCTAGACAGGCATCCATACAAACTACGAAGTCTTTGTATGGATCTGCAATTCTTAGAATAGGTGCGGTGGTTAATAAGTGCTTAAGTTTTTCAAAGTTTTCTTGACATTTATTAGACCATATGAATTTAGTTCCTTTCTTTTGAAGTGAGGTTATTGAATAAGCAATTTTGGAGAACCCTTCAATGAACCTACGATAGTAACCCACGATTCCCATGAAGGATCGAATCTCGGTTACATCCTTAGGAATTGGCCAATCATTGATTGCCCTGATTGTATCTGGGTCCACCAAAATACCTTCCTTAGTGATTACTGACCTAGGTACTTAATTTTATCTTGAAAGAATTCACACTTGCTAAACTTTGTATTTATGTTCTCTTAAGGTTTGCAAGACAAATTTTAAATGTTCTTTATGCTCTTCTTCATTTTTAGAGTATATTAATATGTCATCAATAAATATTATTACAAACTTATCTAAATATTTGTGAAGAACATTGTTCATTAAACACATGAACGTGGTTGGGGCATTGGTTAAGCCAAATGGTACAATGAGGAACTCGTAATGCCTGTACCTTGTTCTGAATGCAGTTTCATGGACATCCTCATCCTTAATTCTTACTTGATGGTAACTAGACCCCAAGTCAATTTTAGAGAATACCGACGCTCCCCGTACTAGGTCAAAAAAGTTGTCAATGCAGGGAAGAGGGTATCTATTCTTAATTGTCATTTTATTTAATTGTCTGTAATCGATACAGAGCCTCAATGTGCCATCCTTCTTTTTAACAAACAAGACAGGTTCTCCCCATGGAGACACACTCGGTCTAATATATTCTTTATCTATTAACTCTTATAATTGTAATTTTAATTCTACCAACTCAGGTACATTCGATAAGGGGTCTTCGAGGCAGGTACTACTCGAGGTACCAATTCAATGGTAAATTCAATATCCCTCCTTGGAGGTAGTCCCAGTATCTCTTATGGAAAGACGTCTTTAAAATCCTTTAAAAAAGAAAGATCCTCTAAACTAGGTTTTGTTTCCTTATCATTAGTTTTGGTGATGTGTACAGCAAATACCCTACATCCTTTTCTAGCACACTTTTTCAATTACAAGGAAATTTTTTTCCTAGTAAGAACCTTCTTTGGAATCCCTCTAACCATTTTACTTTCACCATTTTCATCCATGCAATCAAAAGTTTTCTCAAAGCAATTTAGCACAACTTTATGTTTCTCTAGCCAATCTATGCCAATCAATACATCGTAAGATCCTAATGGTAAAACATTCAAATATAATTTTGTAATCAAATCTTGCATATGAACTTCACAACTAGAAATAAAACTGGTTACTTTTCTTTTTGTTCTGGTGGCTAGTTGCACTAACCATGATTTCTCGAAATCATATTTTCTCATTTTACACAAATGTACTAACTTAGGAGATATATAACTTAGGGTAATCCATAATCAATTAAAATAGAAATAGGTTTGTCAAGGATCTTACCATCTACCCCAATCATCGAGGGTTGAAAATCTGCTTGATGATTGTCCAATGCTGCGCTAATCTACGGTATGTTCGGAGTAACTTCTCCCATTGTGGCTACTTCTCGAACTATGTGAATATTTCGATTATCCTTTTTATGAGGACAATCCCGATAGAAATGACTCCCCCCACAACCCTAACACTGCAAGGGTTCTCTTTTTATTTATTCACTTTTCTTATTAAAAGTATTATCTTTATATTCAACAGTTCTCATAGGTTGTTTATACTCTGTTCTTATTGTTGGTTGGTTGTCCTTTGAGGTATTTCTCTGGAAACTTTTATGTTTATTAAAAGGTTTGAACTCTCTTCTCTTAAAACTACTTCCATCTCTTCTCTTGAAATTATAAGGATTTTCACTTTTACTCTTGGACTGGTCATAGGTTAATTTGGCCTTCCTCATTGCTTCATACAAAGTTTTCGGTTCATCAAATTCTAGTTTGTCTTTATAAAAGCTAGGCAAGCAACCTAGAAATCTTTGTATTTTAGGTTTTTCTTCATTTAGGTAAGACACATATCTAAACAGGGATAATAATTTAGTACATATGTCATGCATGGACATGGATCCTAGTCTTATCTCATAAAACTCCTTAGCTTTCCCTTCGTAGTAGTATTTTGAGGGGCATTCCTTTTTAAATTCCTTTTTAAACCAGTTCCAACTTACTTTCTTATCATTAATTCATTTTTCTCTTTTTAAGTATTGCCACCCAATATCAACCTTTCCGACTAGATTGAAGATGGCCATTTTGCCCTTCATGGAGTTGGAGTAATTGTACATAGTGAAGTACTTCTTCATCTCGAAGAGCCAAGCCTCAGCTTCTTCTCCATTTTTGACTTCGCTGTCAAAGGTAGGAGGCTTTATTTTTTTGAATTCTCCTGTTAGCTCATCTTTATATTTTCTTTTCTTCTTTTGTCTTCCCTTAGAACTATCACTAAAATACTCTGATTCACTAGATAGACGACTTCCATCAGAGTAAGGATAGTCAGAGGATGAGTTTTCTTGTCTACGTCTATTTTTTCTCTTTTCTTTAGTTATCTCATTTAGTTTATATAGTAGGGCTTCATTTAAGTCTTCTTGAGTTTTCAGTACCCTCTCATGTTTAGTCTTAAAGTTCAAAATTTCTTCTTGTAAGTCCCTCACTGTTTGTAGAATCTCAATATTAACAATGTTGTTATTTAGTGGATCCTCATTATTAAGTTCCACCTGTACAGGTCGGGTAGGGGATCATCTTCCAACCATATCTTCGTGCAGTTTTAGTAAAACAATTTTCTACTATACAAGTAATAAGAACAAAATTTTACACATTTGTTAATTTTCAAAAAATATGTGTATGGACACCATAGGGCCAAGTGCCGTAACCTTGATCTGATACCAAATTGTAACAATCCTAATTACTAAATTTTGGAAAAATACCAAATACGACATTTGTGTACATATATAAAAGGAACAAGACATAAATTTTTCAATTCTTTTTTTTTAAAGGAAATATACTATCAAATATAATTCTTCCCATTTAGAAACACAAACATATATTGATTACACAATATATAAAAGAATAATTTACCATGCGCTTGAAAACTAAATTATTATAGATACATAGAATTAGATACCCACACACACATATATATATATATAGTTACATCCCTAAATAAGTCTTTAATATATAAAGTTATAAATGTCATTTTTTAATCCCAAATAATTTAACAACACATATAAACATATATATTATTAAGTGAAAATAAAACTTGGCATTCAATTCAAACTAAAAGAAAAACTGCAATTGTGCATTTCGTAAACCAGACAAATTATATCCATTTCATACACCAATTATATCCTCTTCATATTCTATCAAGTTTATAAACTACATAAGCAAAAGATTCTAACTCCCAGAAGGAGTATGATCGTCGGTCTCTAAGATGAATTCGATTTATTTATTTCTCTATATAAATAACCATACACAAAATCAGAGAGCATATTACATTGTTAATTACAAAGCTTGACTAACCAAGGGTAAAATATAATGAAGGCTGAGATATACTGACAGGTGTTATCAAATGTATGCACTCACAACTACAAGTAAACTGGAAATTACAAACACATACCAAGTCAAAACGCAAATTATGGTTGAGGCATTCAGAGAGAAAAAACGAGTTCAATGATCGGGTCATAGGTTAAAACGCAACAAGGTAAAAAGCTCAAACAAGAAAATTGTCCGATCGTGATGATCTAGGAAGTCGTATCTTTCCAGCTCTGGTAAATTTTATGATAAGATTGTATAGAGTAGATAAAAACGCCAACACAGACAAGGATTTATTTCGCAATCAGAAATGGATCTGGTATGTAAAGAACTGTAATTGATAAAAAGAAAATTACATGCAACAAAATCAAGACGCAGTCAAGGATTTAATCCTGCCAACGGAAATGGATCTGAGTTTATAATAATAAAACACCCATTATCGATCCACAAGGCAATGCGATCAAGGTACAAATTTTCCTACCACGCGATAGTTTAACATAAAGTGACCCGTGAACTTATGTGAGTTAGGTAACTGGGTGCACCTGCTGCGAGGTCAACTATTAAAATCGTAGTTGTTCTTCCGATTGTTCGAATGCACCATAAAGATGAGACACACCAGTTATAAAGTTAAATGATACGTTCCAAAACCCAAACACACAGGTAATAATTTCATCACCAGAGATTGGTAAAATTAACCTAAGTATTAGGTTAGACAGTTTTTCAAATTCTATTTCAGATTCAAAGAGTGAATCCGTTCTCAACTAGTTTTTTGTATAAGTAAAAGAGGGGAATGGGAGATTTGTACTCACCTACTCCTCATATAAAAAACATACATTAAAAGAAAACATTTTGTAGGGATAGGAACCACCCACCAGCGAAGCATACACATAGGAAATCGATCACACACCAGCAATCAAAAGTAGGAAAAAAAAATTGTTCCACACATTGACTATAAGGAATCATACCTACCTAAAGCCGAAATCAGAAAGATTTATCAAAAGAAAACAAACATTGGATTGTCAAGGGATTAATGGAGATATTCTCCATATCCAAAATGCAGGCAGGTGTATTAAATACAATAGAGGGATTTTCCAAATCTAAAATCGCAAACATTGATAAATTCTGGATCGAATTCTTCAGATCGGTAATTTTTTAAAAATAATAGAAAATTTGCTTGCACAAACAAAAACACAAACACAGAGGATGAATTCAATGTAGAGTCATAGAAACGCAGACAAGTTCCAAAAATGGGAAAAAATGCATACCAATCCTGAATGTGTAGAAAACATCAACATGCAGGCTATGATTCATTTCCAAAAGTTTCATTAGATTTAAAAAAAATGTGTAGCTACTAGATACTTGGTTTCAACTAGCTACACGTAGATCTTAGTTTCATAAAGTACAAGTTAAAGATCTAGCAATAGCCCATTTATGGTTCATTTCATTCAAGTAAGCAAAAACCATAACTCAAGTTGAAGTATATGAGAAAATAAATCAGATCTACTTAATCGAATCCAGAGAAAAACACACTTGGAGAATCAACTCCTCCCAACCATAGGAGGCAACAACTCAACAATTTTCTCCACTCCACCCTTGAGCTAGATCACCAACCATGCACCAGAACAACAAGTAACTTCCTTGCGGCACTCAATCCTTGAGTCCGTAACAATTTTTCACGATAGACTTATAAAATAGAAAAATGCTCAACACATGCACTCAATAATCGTTTTCCCCATGCACAACACAACGTCCCGTGTTATTCCAGTGCACTCATATATATAGCTTTTTCTCAGATCTTATGCTGTCACATGCCCCAATTTTGCAAAATAATATTATCTTATTTGATTTTATTCCAAGACATTATGTTAAATTTTATGTTAAAGTTGTAACTGATGACTCAACAGAGTCAAGGATGTTGAATGTAATTATGAATATTTTAATTATAAATAAATAAAAAGTGGAGACAACAGCTTGGGAGAGTTGTTAAAAGAGTGTTTACTGGTCAAGTTGGTGGAGGAGATTGGGTGGAGAGCAAATAGACAAGTGGCAGCATCCTCAAACACTTCCAATGTTGCAGGTGGCAACCTTCCTACATTTGGGGTCATGATCCCCCAAGAAAGTGGGATTAGAGCAGGTGGCTCAATTAATGACAACTAACCCAAAAAGACCTAGGCAATCTTAATAAAAATGCCCATTGAAGATAGCTGAGGCTGCTCATTCCAAGAGAAGAATCATTCAGGTGAGTGTACTTCAAGGATTTCATTGGGAATGGAATTTCTGGAAAGTGTTTGAGGGGTAAACTGCAGAGAGTGATCTAGTACAACTATTCAGTTGAAGGATCTTGCTGCTGACTGCAGAGTTAGTACTGAGTCATGGGACCAGTATTTTGTTGCTTGCTCCACCCAGTCCCAGCCAAGGAGACTAGGAACATGCTCGGGGGTCCTGAGAATACGTTGTTTGAGCGCTCTCCAGGAGTTGGTAGGGAGGAATAGCCTCCCAACACTGTTGTCATCCAGCTTTAAAAACAGGTTCTACTGTCTTTCATTTGCCGTGTTAAAGTTTATTTTTGAGTATGAATGAATAATGTAAGATTTATATGTTATGTAATGAACTGTTAGAATTTATAATATTTTAGTTGTTGAATGTTAAATTTGTTTTTGAATGAGATAATCCTACCTGTTTTTTTCCCCATCTGGATAAACCAGATCGTACTCTAGCACAGATAGTGTGTTTAAGATAGATGAAGATATGATAGAAATCTGGATTGATTAGAATTATTTTGTATTTCAGAATAACAGAGTAATTTATTTCTGTATATAGATGTTTTCTGGAAAGGATACTATTCTTTCTAATTAAGTTATGGTTTAAAAACCAGACTAATGTATTAGGAATGCTAGCAAAGAAGTATATATAATACTTTTCAAAACAAGAAATTTATTTCTTTTAATATGTTGATTATTGTAAATAGGTTATTTATCTTATTCAAAACTGTATTTCTACAAAATGAAACTACTAACCTGTTACATAGGAAAGAGATTCAACTTAGATAAATACTTATTTATTTCTGTGAAGAAAGAATCAAGTCACTTTACAGAGTTACTTTATTGTACATACTGCTTAACTATTTCAACAAAAGTTCATATTTCAAGTAGGATAATTCTAGTACAGTCTTTTTATAAATAAATTAAGAACAACAATTATAAAAATGTAACAAAGAAATAATAACAAAACCTATTTAAGTACTTATCAAATAAACTGAATACAATGTTAAATAATATTTAATAAATATTATTTATATATGAAGGATTTCACTTAAATAAAACTAAACAAAAATTAATTATAAAAGAATGTACAGGGTTGAAACCCTCATAATATTAAACAGTATAAATTATAGTATTAACATTATAACATTATAATTTATAGCATAAACATTGTAATTTATGAGTAATAACAATATAATCAGATAAGCACTAATCCAAAGATTTGGATTATTTAGTTTTTTAAAAATATCAACTATAAAACATTATTACAGTCCTATAAGGACATCGAAGAAAATAACAATGAAAGTATAACCACTTCACACCTTTAACAAACAATTATTTAACATGTATTATTAAACTAACCTACAGAATAATTTAAGAAATTATTTGTACATAGGTTACTAACAAAATTTAACTTTGCTCGAATGACCGAGCTTATATACAATTATTATGATAGAAAGAAATAGCAGAACAGACAATAATATTATACTATAATGGAAGATAATTTAAACAGTAAAAATATCTTTACACAGTCGAAATAGGGTGAAACCCTAGTGCACAAAAATTACATTCAGAGCATCAAAATAACCAAGTCTGAGCTCAAGAGGGTACATCTCTTCACTTAAAGATAAACAAAGGACGACTTGATAGGCCGCATACTTTTCTTTACGTAACTATACACAACCAGTAAAACAAAAATTTACAAGTCATGGCATAAACCGAAAAACCTGCTAGCAGAAAGGGTTTGGTAAACAAACTAAACAAGCTAACCAAGAAACAATAAACCACAAGGGTTATTTGCAGGCCATGACGACCAACCGAAACTGTCCCATAAAGAACTGCACAAGTAGGAACGACCATGGGTTGACCAGGGCTTACCCGTATGCAGGAAGCTGACCCTACTCATTATACCGGCTGCGAAGAGAGATGTAATGATCACCTGCAAGGTTGCGAGCCGCAACATTAATATATTGTATTATATCAGAAACTGAATTAAGAACAAGTTAAGAACTGTAAAACAAATGAATTTTTTTGTTACATACCTGGAAACAAAGGTAATGTAACCACCAAGGAATAAGAGCGCCGCCACCAGCGAAACAAAAAGCCAACCCTTCATCTCTTTTGTGACAGAGAATGGTCCAACGAGTGCCTAAACCACTGCTAGCAGTAGCTAGAAGAAGGGAGCAACGACCAAGCAGGAAGCAGACAGTGAAGCACGCACTATCACCACCTTTCAGAGAACCCACACTCCCAAAAACCATAGGACAGACCAGGCCGTAAGATTAGAGTCACGGCTCTTAATGAATTGTTGCCAAGATAAACTTACAGTCCTATAAACTATCCCTACAAGCAAGCCGTGGAGGAATAATCCCAAAAACTACACACAATCTAAGCTGTAAGCAAAATGTCACGGCTCTCCTCAAACCATTGCAGTATGAACTCACGGTGCAGACAAGGAGCAAGGACGATGAAGCAGGACTGAACAACATAACCAAGACACAGTTGCAAAGCGGCCTGGAGGCCCGAAAACGACGGAGGAAAATGACCAAGTCTAGGGTTCGTAAACCCTTTTATTTTCTCAACACTTGGCCAAGGAAGAACCACGTATTCATGCAAATAATTCAACCATGCAGTGGGTAAATCATATAGTCCCTGCATGCAATCAAATTCCAATTATTCAAACGTATTTTAAAGCACAATCTTATAGTGTGGCAATCATTTACAAAGGTTCCACGAGTCAACCAACGTTTGCATTGTATAAACTATGAATGCATAATCAATAAACCCTCGAATCATTGCCAAGCTTATGATAGTCGACGCATAGTTTGGGATGAGGCGAGTTCAAAACCTTGCAATTACATAACCTTTTACATGATCAAATCGAGGGAGTGGTCTAACGCCACATCCTTTACCCATTGCATGTTACATTATAAAATTTGTTATTAAATATTTATTCATATCAAGCTTTTGGTTGACCTTGAAATCAACGAATCTCATAAACCATATTCATGCCAAAGTTTGTTTATGTTAATACATACCCAAAGCATGTTATGTTTTTACTTGCCCAATTATTTAGGTTTGGAACTTAGTTTATGAACTTTATAACTATATAGTTATTCACATTAAGTTTATTATTAATCATGAAATCGATGCAATATAATAATTGATAATCTTGCCCAAAGTATAATTATGCATAAAAGATTTAGTTCTTCACTAATGGAAAATCCATTTAGTCATAGCATAAATAGTATAGATACAAATGTTGATAAACCTTGAGCTATCGAAACTAGGTTTATAAAGTAAATCTTGTGATACTTAGGAGATGCAAAGAAAAAGGCTATTTCCTCTCTTAGCCAAACTATCATAATAAAGTTTTACTAACAACTTTGCATAGCTAATCATATTGTCACCAACATTTATGTTGTGACTTGAAAATGTTTTAGAACATAGTTTTAATTAGGATCACGAACTTATAAGCCTTATCTGTTTATAATCCAGAACTACTGGTAAACTTAAATGCATTATAAACAAGATAATTTGTGTAGGTATCGTTGAATATCATAGAAATTATAAATCAGTGGGTGGCAAATACTCGGGTTATGGGTATGAATCCTGTACATAGCTCAGATCAACAAAGATTAATAGCTTTTGGTTGTTTACCAACCACGACAAGTAATTTTAGCTTTTCCATGTTTTGATTTGTAACATAAGCTTTTAGAACTATCTAGAACCTTATAGACAGCAATATTCATTACAGAAGATGAATAACCAACAGTCGCTTATACCAATATTATAAGTCGATAATGTATTTTACTGTTAGAACAATCATTATAGCATTACAGGTTATGCACTCTAGGTGGATTTAACTTATGACAAAGATCACAAGTTGTGAACCAGGGAAAATAATAACCGTCGCTATTTACATTCAAGAAAGAAACTCTTCTATACATATATCGTTGACAAAAATAATGGGAAGAAACAAACTACTTGTTTTACCTCATAGAAGCAGATGGATTTGTAACAGCTTATTTACCGAGCTATTTATTTTGCAAATAGAAATATATTTGAATGCTTTATGGAATTAATAGGCGTTACTCGATCATTCATACCTGTAAACCTGTAAGGACAAATGAGCTTTCTGTGTTAGCTTAAAAGCTAAGTAAGCCCCAGAATCCAAGACAGTTCCACCTACTTGTTGCAGAACAAAACTCATCAGCAAATTGAAAGAGGAATTATTGCACAAGTTAAACCTAACTTTGTATTAAATAGTAGAATGCTAAGTTACTTAATTAAGATTATGTATTAACTAATCTGGTAACCAAATCTTTTATAAATAACTGTTAGCTGTTAGCAGACCGCATTCTCAGCATTTTATGTAATTTCAAAATTTTAAATTTTTATGAAAATTTTAAATTTTTATGAAAATTTGGGGTTTTGACATATGCCATCCCAATCAAATCTCCAATCAGATCCTTAAATCCCTATGATTTAGGATCTTGTCTGGTTGTTGAGTTTTGGATTGGATTTGATTGGTATAAATCACTCTAGCTTGCTTACACATGTTCCTTGATGCCATGGTTGGTGTCCCCTCATGTAGTTGAGTTCTCCAAGTGTCATTTTCTTTATTAAATAAATAAATAAAAAGGTTTGTTGTGCAAATGTCATTTGAGTTTTCGAGTTTTCATAGCTCATTACATAATAAAAATAATAATTTTTAGAACGTGAAAAGAAAATTAATGTCATGGGGTATTACACTTAGGTTTTCGATTGATAAACTGGAATTGGATATGTGGTGCTGTAGGTTGTCTTCATCCACTCTTTTCGAGCAGCCAACTACAGTTTACAGTGATGGGGAACTTGTTGTGACAGTGCCCAAATATGTTCCCACTTCCGATTCAGAGGAAGAGGATGAAGAAGACAAGGGCACCTTGGTTGAGGCCAAAGAAGGAGATTTCAGCCAAAAGAATGAGGATTATGGGATGGAGTCAGGTAAGATGGATGGCTATTAAGAAAACCCAAATGAAGAGGAGTTTGGTAGGGCCAGGTTTGAAGGTTTGGTCTTGTATGAAAGTGGGATTAGTCTGACCAGCCCTAGATCTTTCACAAGAATTGGGGAGTCCGTTGAATCACTTGTGTCCATTCAATGATATGTTTACATAATCCATGCTATTACTCATTTTGCATTTGTAGAAAATTTCCCCAGATTTTACGCTTATAAAGTTGCATTTTAATGTGTTTAATCATATTTTTGCCACTATAAAGGACAGAATGCCTGAAATCATCGTATCAGAATGAGTAACCTTGGATCCATTGGTAGATTTTTCGTGGTTATATAATATTAGGAGATCACCAGGTCCATAATATTTCCTACTCTCAGAGGCAGGCTAAACAACTGCAGTATTACCTAGTGTTAAATCCTTTTTTCTCTCTTGGTTTTATTTTTCCTTTGTAAATTTTCTTTGGAAGTGCTTCAAGGAACATGCTACTAAAGGTTGCACTGCATAGAATGAACTTCCTTCAGCTTAGGTGCCATGTCTGAGGGGAAATGAATCTGTGAACATCGGCCTCATCCCTTTCAAACTCATGCCAAAGCCATCTAGGTAGGATAGACTACAAGGAAAATGAAGCTCTGGTGATTGACTTAAAGTTTGGGGATCTCCTGGCTTAATAGTTTGGGCATCTCAACGGTGAACCAATGCCCTGTTCGCAAGTGTTGAACTGGAAATTTCAAACATGTATGTAGATCTAGGTCTTCTTTGTTCTATATTTGGTATTCTTGAGAAAAGGGTATGGGGAAAGTTGTTATGTATAATTGTTAATGCAGATTATGTGTTAATTTATTTAACATGAGAAAGATATTTTGGCTGGACTAGCTTACTGCCAGAGGTCTCAGTTGAAATGTAGCTTTTAGGTAGCAGCAGACTATATAAAATTACTCTTGCCCAAGGCATTCAAGGCCAATCCGATACATTCATTCAACCAACTGCTAGATGGGTATGCAGGCCTCAACAGCCTGCCATCAAACCATAGGGAAAATACCCTGTTTCATCTGACCAAAACCCCTTCACCCAGAGAATAGCCAAAAAGAGAAACCACCAAAGTATCCTGTGCTTAGCCCTCTGTCCAAATTGCTCCTTTGTAGATCAGGGTTCCTGCATTAATTTTCCCCTAATAGATCAAGGGATGGTTCATAGTCCACCCGACTAAACCTAAATGAATCCAACCATTTCTGAAGAGCTGGCTAGAACTCAGAGACGTATACAGTAACTGAGTGTTGGACAGACCTTTTAGTTGATGGATGGTCCACATCACTTTGTTAATAAAAAACTTTTATTTCCTTTTTGGGTATACACTATACAAGGTGGTTCTCTCGATTGTTAAAACTCTCTTCTGTGTTTTGATGTTTTTTTTCTTCTTAAATCTAGAATAGAATAAGAACATTTGCATTGTAGCTTTGATGTCAACCTTTGATTTTATAATCTGTCATAAACACACAAACTGCAAGCTAACTATGAACATTCCTTCATGTATGAAAGAATTCTCCAAAGGTTTTTGAAAAAACAAAACTTAAACAGTAGATTGTTTTCATCTGGGAAGTTGAAAAATTGTAATCGGAAACTTAAAATTTCAGCATTTACATTCATTAGGTCTAAAATTTTTGCTTACTGTGGTGATCAGATGGGAGAGCACTGTGGGCTTTCAGCTGAAGACATTGCAAATTCAATTAATCAAATATTCAACATGATTCACGCTAACTGCATGGGATACATCAATGACTAACATTGAACATTAATAAATTATCCATGGCAGTTTGCATTCTCTAAAATGCTTCTAATAGTGAGAAATATTTTGTGGAATGGAGGAGGATCAACATAAATCCTTAAATCCTTCTTCAATGAATAACGTTGGAGGTATAATCGCTCTTGATTTCATGTACATTGAAAAAATATGCATTCATCTTGGAATTACAAAGTCCATTTTCTTATGTACTGCGAGAATGGGGCGAGGTGCGAGAAGGGATTCATTCAAACGATCAGCCACCAACCTACTCGAGACATGGGGTGACGACGGAGGGGACGACCAAGTGGCTACTTGGTATAGGTTACATTAAATTGATGATAGTGGGCTAACCGTGCAGTCGAAAAATTTCAAAGAAATCCGAGAGGGATTTCGATCATGGACTCGTTGGACCTGACGGGGGACCCAAGCCAGCTGGGCTCGTTGGACATGAATGTACATGCTTGATAAGCTCAGCCATATTTAAGAGGGTATGCTTGTATTCATTCCTTTTACAAAGAAAAAAGGATGATAGTCTGCTTCCCTTCCTTTTACAAAGTTTACCCTTCTCACAAATTAATAATAATTTTGTATTCTACTGCATATGAGTTTGCAAACTTTTGGGTGCAGGCAAACTCCCCAGCTGTCTTGGATGCGAAATCCTACAGGTATGTTAAGGAAAGGTTGTTCCTGTGGACTTGGAAAGTATGTTAAGGAAAGGTTGTTCCCATGGACTCTGTGGACTTGGAAAGAAGCAGCCGAGTGGCTCTGAATTCAGTGTTTGAGTTTCAAATCATTGTTGCTCTAAATTTAGTCTTTGAGTTGCAAACCGTTGTTTTGTCCAGGTAGTTCTTTCAATTTTGTCCTTGATGATCCAGGTAGCTCTTTCATCAAAGCCATAGATACATATAACAAAAGAAGATGGTTTCAAATTCTTCATAGAGTTTCAGGTCTCGACAATCAGTTGGGTTTCTAGAGGCGAATGGCCATCGGTTTCCACGTCCTGACATAAGCAATGATTGATATCATACCACCCATTGTGTAATTGTCGATAATGGTGAGATAATCACTTCAACGTAAAGTACAATACATACTGTGTAGGTCGAGAAATTAGATCCCACATGCAAAGTAAATGGTACAGTATGGAGGGAGGGCAATTAGATCCCACATGCAAAGTAAATGAAATGGATGACGAAGTTATTTAGTATAAAATAAGATGAATAGAGTACAAACAACAAACGACGGGGTCTGTGGGTGTTGAAGCATGCCACGACCTGAGGAGACCATTCCCATTGCATTTCGAGAGTGGATTTCCCTATCATTTCCCATTAAGAGGGATGCACGTCATAGTGGTGGGTCCATTCCATTTCATTTGGTGTAAGAGCGGTGACTGTGGTAGGGGAGTGGAGGTGAGGAAGTGCTAGGGGAGTAGAGTTTGTATAGGGGTTGAGAGGTGGTATAGGGCGGAGGCTGGTGGGGGGTAGGGGAGCGGAGGTCATTGGAGGCGAGGTGGGAGGGGAGGGGAGAGGCTGGGTGGTAGCTTGTTGGGTAAGTGGGTAGAGGAGTGGAGGGATGTGGTAGTTGGGTTGTGTGATTATCAAGAAATGCAATTTCCAAGAGTTGGATTATAATTAGCAATTGTTTTGGGTACAACACAAATTTAAAGGGAGTAGAATGCAGTACAATCTTGATGACTTTCTCCTTTGTTGCAATCATTCCTGACTCCCAAGTAAAATAAGGCGATTCTATGTGACAACAGTTGGTTCACACCCATCATATCTAGAAGCCTCAAAATTCATGTGCTCATGTTGTTTCACACCCAATTCCAAAAGTTCAAGGCTAATCCCGAATCCTGATTATTTTATGACTTGTTTTTCTCATAATCTTCCATTTGTAGGAAGACATGCCTGTCTCTAACTGATAACTCTGGAGACTTAATCGGTCCCAATTTTTTTTATGGACTGCTTGATATTTCTCCAATATTTGAGCCTGGAATTAAGTCTTCCAAGGAAGTTTATTGGGTTCTGTATGTATCAAAGGTTCTAAATCATTAAAACAATCATACTCATGTGGGGCCAAAGGAAAAGGAAGCTCTCCCTATTGTATGCAATAATTGTACAACATATTTTCTTCACCAGCTGATCATATAAAGAACCAACACTGTAAACATATCATATTTTAGTTCACGGTTTTTAAATGACGCTAATAGCACTGCCAAGGGTGGGTTTGATATGGCGCTAATTGCGTTGTACCAAGGAAACGATGCGAGCATATTCTAGTTTGCTGGTTTGATATGGGGGTAGAAGAAGGGTCTTATTTTCATTCGGATGTAACTTTCATCTGGGTCTTCCATTTGGTTTTAGAAGATCCCAAGAGTTAGCTGCTACAACCCCTAGAGCTAGCGCTTTAGTAAGCTTCCGCACATGAGGCAGAAAAGCGTGCTCTCATCGCGCTTGGAGCTTGCTATAGCGCAATAATGAAATCCCTGCAACAAAACTCAGCACAACTATATATTGACCTTAGGCATCTGACAATTTGTACGGTTTTTCTGTACAATCAGATCAATTTTACAGTTTTTCCAAATTTTGCAGAGTTTTTGTGACATTTTGTATCAAATTTTAGTACGGTGTATAGATTATTGAATGCATGTACTTGGAATTAACACACCTCATGTGCGTGGATGCAGGTTTTGGGCATCCATAACATCATTCGAAGCCCGACCCCAAGGGCGACATCTTAGCTCCATGTGCAGAGCCTAAGTGTGAGTCCTATAATCCATAGTCCAACCTACTCCAATAAGGGTAGGAGTTATTTAGGTACTAAATTGTGTACGAAATGAGGAAGTTGGTAAGTAAGGCCTGCCTTTATTTGAAGGGTACTTTTACACAACTACTAAAAAGGTAAGATTGCATAATAAGATGGTAGATCATAAGATTTTTTATTGTAAGGTTGAATTGACGGGTAAGATTCGTTGGTATGAGATTCCATATATGATCGGTATTCTATGATCAACATACTATGGAGGATTACTTCCATATATTTTCTATTGACTTAAACTTATTGGGATTACTTCCATATATTTTCTTTTATCCTACGCGTTCACTATGTCATCAAGAGGTAGGATACATTAAAAAATTATCCCATTTCGAGAGTGTGTGTTAGGTGGAGTGTGCAAGGTGCACGGATTGGAAACTTATGTGTTGAGGCTTCTACTGCATAAGCAAAAGTTCAGTTCATTAGAGATGAAAACAGAGTGAACAACAAACAATGTTATTTTGCGGGTCTAAACTCGCATATCTATGTTTACCTTTTTCGTGACATAGAGGGTCCTTCCCAGTCGTTGACATTTTAAATAGAGATTTTCAAAGTTACGACTTGATCACCCTGATTTCCAAGCTAATATTTCCACCTGGTGGCAGGAAGCAGAGATTAATCATAGCAGCCTTATATATAGGTCTCAACAACGACATAAGAACAAAAAAACTCGACTCAGACACTGGAACGGAGCAGTCTTTGGTAATATATTTTAGGAGAAGCAAAAATTATAGAAGGAAATGACAAAAGTACAACACAAAATCATTCTAGAGGGGCAACTATACTATATAATCCAAGGATAAACATATATAAAAGAACTTTAGCAGGGCCCCCTGATCTCGGTAGTGTCGTTGGGCCCCTATGGATACACCACGGTTATCTGTTGAACCTGTCTTCTCTAGTCCTTCTCGGGAGTTATGTACCTTGTATGAGCGCAGAATGGGACAAAAGAATTGTCATTTAGAGTCATAGGGAGAAGAGAGAAAGGAGAGGATCAACTTGTCCTTGTTGGGCTTTATGATTCGTACAATAAATCATTTTTAGGGTTGGAATCCACTTCAAACCACCAAGGATTTTGAGGTCCCATGGGCCTCCATTTGGTTCTAGCTTCTGTTGGGCACTTTCTAAAGCTTCATTACTGCAGGAGTGAATACTTTCACGAAAGGTGTAGCTAATTTTATGAAACCCAATGCTATATTTATGCACATTGCATTGGTAGCAGGCCACACTTTGGTGGGATTTGGGATGCATATTGATACCAAAGTTCAGTTGGTTTCCTTGTTTACTAATTTTCCTGTGGATTACATACAATTATTTTAACAAGTTTCCCTCACTCTGTATGCATCATTTACTCCTCATTTATGTTTTTAAAATGAATTTGCATTAACTTCCTTGTGTGGGGGTTATAGCCATTTTGAAGGTAATCAAACCTTTGTGCAAGTTATAACACGACTACGCTTTCACTACTCTATACTATAGAACAGATTGATTGAAAGAGAATATACCGATTAACGTTTTATTTGTGTTTTCAACCAAGATATGGATAAGCAAAAAAAAATCTGCTTTATTCCAGTTTTTTAACAGTTCCATAATTTCAGAAAATGAAATAAAGGTCAAAAGAGAGTTTTCCAATAGGATCACAAAAATCTGTTTGAGTTTAACCTTTATTTCTTTTAGGATTTTATACTAATCGGACAGCATGTGGGGAGTTTACAAGTGGGAATTAGGCCTCAGTATTAGGAATCTAATTTGGTAGCAGAACTACTATTAAAATTTGCAAGTGACTCCCATCCTAGATCCTGTTATAGGGGACATCCACCCCAGTAACAAGTGGGAGACACCCCATATCATGTTGGAAGACACAGGCTTTGTCCTATGACAAGAAATGGTAATAACCCCATGACATTGCTTTTATTTTCATGTTTTTTATTTTATTTTTTATTTTTGTATGTAATGAGTTATGAAACTCAAAGACTCAATTGACATTTGCACAAATAAACCTTTTTATTTATTTATTTAAGAAAGAAAATAAAACTTGGAGAACTCAACTACATTAGGGGACACCAACCATGGCACCAAAGAACATCTGTAAGCAAGCTAGAGTGATTGATACCAATCAAATACAATCCAAAACTCAACAACCAGAAAAGATCCTAAATCATAGGGATTTAAGGATCTGATTGGAGATTTGATTGGGGATGGCATAAGACCCGGGAAAAGATATTTATATGAGTGCACTAGAATAGCACGGGACGCCATGTTGTGCATGGGGAAAACGATTGCTGAGTGCATGTGTTGAGTGATTTTCTATTTTATAAGTCCATCCTGAAAACTTGTTACGGACTCAAGGTTTGAGTGCTGCGAGGAAGTTCTTGTTGTTCCGGTGCATGGTTGGTGATCCAGCTCGAGGGTAGAGCGGAACAACCGTTGAGTTGTTGCTTCCTATGGTTGGGAGGAGTTGATTCTCCAAGTGTGATTTTGTTACGTCTGATTCAAGTAAGTAGTTATGATAGCCTTCTTGTTCATGGATTGGTAAATCTGAACTTTATCAAAATTATAATTCAATACTACCTGGTAATAAATAACTATTATGTTTATATTCTTACTCGATCTTTATTTGCTTATCATCTCTGTCTTTGAAATGATGTTATGTAACAACCCCAATTTTATTCTTTATAATAAATGAACATATTATGAGGTTATGCAATATCGAGTACCTAATAGATAGTTTGAAGACATTTGATTTTTTTTTAAACAAAATTGAATTATATTTCAACTATATTTTCATATAGTTTCTAAACCGTTTCAAAGAAACTTACTATTTCTTTTTAAAGGATGAAATTCACAATTAAGTAAAATATCCAAAAGTAAAAATAGTTAATAAAATATCCAAAAGTAAATATAATAAGTAAAATACCAAGAATAAATATAATTATACATAATTGGATTCACATAAACCACCTACAACTCCGGTTGAAAGAATGGTTATAAAATTTTCTAAATACTCTAAAATGAGGAAACAACCATATAATTTACACTGCTTTATATAAACTATCCATCTAAAAATCATATAAACTATCCATCTTAAATATCCATATTATAGAATTTCAGAATATAATTCCTTCCATTGTGTTTTCATTTAAAACTCCATTCATAACATAGATATACAAAAAAAACGTTTTCGTTTAAAAGCTTTATGTATAAAATAGTTTTTTTTTTTAAACCTAACACCTCGTTAATTCCATTGCAATTTCATTTGAAAACTCTTATTTCATAACAAAGGTATAAAAATAAACGTTTTCATTTAAAAGCTTTATATTTAAAAGAGGTTTACATTTATTAATTTAAAATCTAACACCTTTTTAATTCATGATAATTGAGAAATCGATTTCATTTAAAACTCTATTCATAACAGAGGTACATACCCAAAAAAACGATTTCATTGTTTTTATATATAAAAGAGGTTTACATATTTCAATTTCAATTTAACACGTTAAATCCGTTGTGATTTTATCTGAAACTCTTAATCCTAACAAAGGTATAAAAAAAACGATTTCATTGTCTTTATATATAAAAGAGGTTTACATATTTCAATTTAATCTAACACGTTAATTCCATTGCGATTTCATTTGAAACTCTTAATCCTAACACAAGTATAAAAGAGGTTTACATATTTCAATTTGAATCTAACACGTTAATTCCATTGTGGTTTCATTTGAAACTCTTATTCCTAACACAGGTATAAAAAGAATGATTTCAGTTAATACTTCCACCCGACTTAAGAACAGGCGAAAGTAAAAAAGGGACTGAGTGCATAGATCATGTTGTTAATATACTATTAGCCATACATATACTGTCATACCTTATGGTTTGGCATTTTATTAGAACAAGAAAAATATAGATGCACTTGTAACCCGCATTTTCGCTAACAATAAAATGCGTCGGAAATATAAAACTGCTCATTATCTACCGATAAATTAGCTGGTTTAGGAAATAAATAACACACACAACGCCATTTGTATTAACAGTCGTGGTGAAATATAGAATTAATGCGATTACCATGTTGGAAAAATGTAATTACTCGTAGATCCATACTTGACTCTCAGCCGACTCTGTCAGACTCTGTACCAGTCAAGATCTTGTCAATCAGTCTGACAAGAGGGAAGAGTCCACGATTCGGCAATGTAAACCAGTAGAATTTATTTCTGAAGCTAAGGTGTTAGGTAGATAGTTATTACAGTCTTTAATGGTGAGTCAGTCGACCCATGTAGAAGCAATCTTCAAGTTGCCTATAAATAAAATAAGCAAATTGTAAATCAGTTTACAGAGAGTGACAAGTCATAGACAATAGAGACTGAAGGAACTCAAGGTGAGAAAGTGAAGTTGAAGCTCAAGCTTCTATGTATGTGATTCAGTCAAAAAGGCGAAGATCTATAAAACGACCAAGTCTGGACCGATAAGTTTGTAATACTTTGTTATTTCCGCATAGTTAAATATATGAAATAGTTTATGGTTGAATGCATGATTATTTGGCCGCACATACTTGCAGATTTACTTGGGTAAATGTCTTTTACAATTACTGTTAAGTGAAAGATCAAAGAACCCATAAAATTCTCACCGCGTGAAAGTTCGAGGGTTTTACGACACATTGGTCGACTCAAGTCTTCCTACATATTTGGGCATATGTTTTTATAAGTTCTTTGGATTTGTTAATGTGTCTATTTTACTCTATCTTACTCATAGGTGAAGAGCATTTGTAATTTCTTAAGTCTCTTAGACTAAAAAAAATACTCTGTAGATTTCGACCAAAGTGAACCGACAAGGTCGGTTGTGTGAGCCGACTTGAGAGGTCGGTTGAGTTAGCCGACTGAGGTCAACCGACTTGAGTGGTCGAAGAGGTGAGCCGATTTGAGAAGTCAAAGAAGTCAGCCGACTTAGAAGTAACAAGTGGTCGAGGTAAAAACCGGTTGGTAGAACCGATAAGTAAGTCAAAGTAAATTTAGTCGAGTAGAAAGACCAACTAAAATTTATAAACTTGTCTAGTCGAGAGATAGGCAAGTTTCACCCAACAAGTGAAAAAGAAAAAGAGGTTGGTGTGAAAAGTGAAAATTAAATTTTAATATCGACTGAGCCCTAAACTCAAGTTTAGTCAGCTTGGTTTTGGCTAACTGGTATCAGAGCAAGGTTTATATCAGCCCAAGATTAGGAAATAAATCTTGTCTTAAAAGGTGGAAATTAATTTTCCAAGAAAAGTTAATTAAAAATTAAAATGGCTTCCACTTTTGCTTCATTGCAAACTCCAATTTTTACAAGAAAGAATTATGAATATTGGTCTTTAACAATGAAGGCTTTATTCAGAGCTCAAGATGTTTGGGAGATAGTCCAGCATGGTTATGCAGAATCAACAGACATGACAGCATATAACAATCTCACACAGGCTGAGAAAGATGTCTTGAGAGAACAGAGGAAGAAAGATGGAAAAGCTCTGTTTTTCATACATCAAGCTATGCATGAAAGCATACTCCCAAGAATAGCAACAAAGACTAATGCTAAGGAAGCATAGGATACATTGGAGACTACCTATCAAGGTTTGGATAAGGTAAAGACATCCAAGCTGGAGATTCTGAGAAGAGATTTTGAATCTCTTTCCATGAAAGATTCAGAGAATGTAGACACATTCTACACCAGAGTTGTTGGGTTGATAAACCAACTGAAATCTCATGGAGAACCCATAGCAGACCAAAGGGTTGTTGAAAAAATTCTCAGAAGTCTACCCCCAAGTTTTGAAAACTTAGTTGTGACCTTAGAGGAACACACAGGCATGACGACATTTACCATTGATGAGTTGCAAGCTTCACTCATCAATCATGAGCACAGACTTAGCAGAACACAGACATCATTGGAAGGTGCGTTTGCAGCACAGTCATCCATAAGCCGTGGTCGAGGCAGGGGGAGAAACAACTTCAAAGGCAGAGGAAGAAGTTCTTCAAGAGGAGGACGAGGCAGAAGTCCTGCAAATGTCAGTGGCAAAGGAAATAACCAGAACCCAAGTCAACCAAGAGGCCAGAGCTTTGATAAATCAAAAATTCAATGTCATTACTGTAAGAAATTTGTTCATTATGCATATGAATGCAGGAAGAAGCAATATGACCAAGGAAGGCAAAGCCCAAGTCAGTTGACCAGCACCAACACTTCGACAAGCGCAATGTTAATGGCATCGACATATCCACTTGAATGCAATGTTGTTCAAGAAAGTCCACATGACATATGGTACTTAGATTCAGGATGCAGCAACCATATGACTGGTAATTTAAATTTGTTTTCCAGTCTAAACAATTCAGTTAAAACTGTTGTTACACTTGGAAACAATGTCCAAGTTACTGTTTTAGGAAAATGCACTGTTGATATTCTAACCACACAGGGGGAGAGAAAATACATCCCTGATGTCTATCATGTCGAAGGTCTGAAACATAATTTTTTAAGCATTGGACAGTTGTTACAAAAAGGCTATAGAGTCTACATGGAAGATAATCACTGTGTGATTAAAGACAAGCGTCCAAGCGACCAACTAATAGCAAAAGTGCCAATGACAAGAAACCGCTTGTTTCCATTGAGGATAGTTCTCGACATAAAAGGGAAGGCAAACACAGGAGCTACATTCAAGGCAAAAAGTGAAGAAACAATCAAGCTCCTCGACAAGAGAGAAAATTGCAGCGTTAATTTGCAAGCTGCATTTCAGACAAAAGTTCAGGATAAATCCTGGTTGTGGCATTTCAGATTTGGACATCTGAATTTTGTTGGGTTGAAGCTACTGCACACAAAGAATATGGTGAAGGGATTACCATTGATAGACATACCAGAGAGGGTTTGTGAGGGCTGCATTTTTGGCAAGCAGCACATAGAGACTTTTCCAGTCGAAAAGTCCTATAGAGCACGCACACCACTTGAAATTGTGCACTCTTTGTGGTCCAATGCAGACATCATCCATTGGTGGCTGCAAGTAATTTCTAACTTTTATTGATGACTACTCAAGAAAAACATGGGTATATTTTTTGAAACATAAATATGATGCATTTGGTTATTTTCAACAGTTCAAGGCACTCGTGGAGAACCAGAGTGGACATCACATCAATATTTTAAGGGCCGACAGAGGAGGTGAATATGTTTCAAATGAATTTCTAAATTTTTGCAAGACCCATGGCATACAGAAACAATTCATTGCACGGTATACACCTCAGCAGAACGGTATAGCCGAAAGAAAGAACAGAACCATCATGGAGATGGAAACCACCAGCCAACAACACCAATACCCACGAAGTCACTCCATTTATGAGACCATCTAGCTCTGCCATGTTATTGGTACGTGATCTAAGGCTTCCCCCGTAGAGACTGAGGATTCTTCCATGAGAGTCCCTTATCACTCCTCCAAAACCCGTAGAGCCAGGGTTTCCCTTGGCGGTCCCATCAAAATTTAGTTTGAAAGCACCGGTTGGAGGTTTCTACCAGAATTTCGCATTGTTCGCTTGCGGGACCAACTTACTGAGGTGAGAGTTGTTCAGAGGTAATTGACTTATTCCCCAATCTTGAAGGATTTGTTTTTCTGTTGCATCATCTTCTAGATCTTCTATCGACCATGCTGTGAGAGTTATAGTTTCTTCTATATGTGCAACCAGGGTTGCGCATATTTCTTCCACCTGACGATTCTTGTTTTCAAAGATTGTTAGGTTACGGGTCTTCCATATCTCCCATACCACAAAGCCTGGGTACAACTCCCATATTCTATTCAAAATTTTGTTTTTGAATTTGTTCTTGGGCGATTCGATAATAGTAAGATCAGGTCTACCATAGTGTCTGACATTAGTTTTGAACAATCTGCTTCCTCTGTCCCAAATCCCATAAGTTGTTGGACATTCATCCAGCAAATGATTGATAGTTTCGTTACCTTTTTCAAATAGGATGCATCTTAATGGACCTGTTATCCCATGGCTTTGAATGTTATCCCAGGTGAGGATTCTGTGTTTAAGAATAAGCCAATAGAAGGCTGCAATTTTGGGCCACCAATTCTCTCCCCATATTTTTGTCCACTTGGCTTCTTTTTCCTGTCTGTAGGTTTCATTCATAACCCCAATAGCCTCTTTAATGTTGAATCTTCCAAGGTTGGAATAACCCCACCGGATTTTTTTCGGCCCCTTGTGCCAGGGGATCCTTTTGGATTAGAGGTCTGTGTAGAAATTTTCAATGTCCTCTGTTGTTGTAGATTTTTCCACCACTCTTTCCTTTTCCATGTCCTGAACACCTTATCAGAGGACTCGAGGTCCAAGAAATCCTTCACTGGCTTAATCCGGATGAGCTGGGGGTGGGCTTGTAGAATCGGGATATCCTCCCGATTTTCTATGCACTGCTCTTGGTTCCAGGCCTCACTAACGAACCTGGCAAAATTGTCGTCTCTTACCTCCCAAAAACTATGCCTTTGAATAAGATTACGGTTTTCCTGGGCCGCTTTCCATATACTGGAACCTGGGATATCCTCTCCAAATCTTATCAACATTTGTTTTGGCTAATGATGGGAATATTTGGCGTGCCAAAGCTTTGCCCACGGTTCACCCTCATATGTTATCCACTTCCACCATATCTTCGCTCCCATGGCTTTGTTGGAATCTAGTGGGTCACGAAGACCAAAAACTCCCACATTTTTGGGTTTGTAGACCATTTTCCAATCTACTAAAGCCCATTTCCTGTGGTAGTCATCCCCTTCCCAAAGAAAGTTCCGTTGGATGTTCCTTATTTGCTTAATCACCAATTTTGGGGCTGCTAGAACTGAGAACAAGTACATGGGCATCACCTATAGGACAGACTTCACCAAAATAAGTCTACTTGGAAAATTAAAGGCTTTAAATGTCCATAGGCTTAGTTTCTGTTTGAGCTTATCCAAAATGTCCTTCCACAAGACCTATCTCATAGTTGATTCTGCCAGCGGAGCTCCCAAGTATTTGGAAGGGAGCCCTCCCTCTGAAAAGCCCAAAATTCTCAAAATATTTCTTTTCGTTATTTTCGTTGTATTAAAGAAGTACGCTTGAGATTTGGTCTTATTGATTTCTAGTCCACTGGCCTCCAAAAAGGTGTCTAGCCCCTCCTTGATACCACGAGCCTCTTTAACTGTTAACGGCCCAATGAGCATGGTGTCATCAACGAACTGTTGATGTGTTTGGGGTTCGAGCTCCTCGGTGATAGTCAGAGCTTTGATTTTATTTTCCATTCGAAGGTTCTTGAGCATTCTACCCAATCTTTTCGCCGCTATAATGAACAGAAAATGGGATAATGGGTCCCCTTGTCTCATACCTCGAGAGCTTTGGAAGGGCAAAGTAGGAGATCTGTTAACCAAAATAGAGAAGGCTGAAGATACCAAATTCATGACCCATCTAGTCCATTGATCTGAAAATCCGAACGCCTTTGAGCATACCTGCTAAGAATTCCAAATTTAGTTTATCATAAGCTTTGGACAAATCTAGCTTAAGAAGCATACCTGGAATTTTCCCGATTTTAACCGAATGAATTGGTTCATGGATTAGGATGATACCGTCCAAGATTTTTCTTCCTTCAACAAACCCCGCTTGCTCTAGAGAGATGACGAGGGGCATCAGAGGGCGTAGTCTATTGGTAATGATTTTGGAAATAATTTTGTAAATGACATTGCAGAGAGCGATCGGTCTTAGCTTCCCAGGGTCTTCAGTTCCGGACTCTTTGGTTATAAGGGTCAGGAACGTTGCATTTAAAGCTTTAAGAATATTACCCGACGTCCTGGAATCCTCTTGCCTAGACTTCCTCTTTCATCCAGTCCCAACAAACATGGAAAAATTTCGTAGTGAATCCATCAGGTCTAGGTGCTTTATCTTTCACCATCCGCTTGACTACTTCTTCGACTTCCTCCATCTCTATAGGTTTCATTAGGAGAAGATTGTGTTCTTCCGTGATAACCTGAGGAATATGCCTTAGGACTTCTCTCTGAGAGGCTTCTCTGTCTTCATTTGGTTCCTCCAGGAGGTTAGAAAAAAAGGAATTTACAGTTCGTTCCAAATCTTCCCAGGATTCAACAATTGGGCCTTCTTCAATTTTCAGTCTCGTCGATTGGTTGCTTTGACGGTGGTGGATTGCCGATTTATGAAAGAAGCTGGTATTTCTTTCTCCTTCCTGTAGCCATTTAACTATGGTTTTCTGGTTCTAGTATATCTCCTCCTGGTGTTCATGTTGGCTGAATTCCTGGAGCAGAGAGCTTTCCTTCTCCCTAATCTCTGTCGAGAAACCTGATTGCATGCCTATAGTTTGAACTTCTTTGATTTTACTGTCCAGCTCCATTTTCGCTTGGAAAATATTACCAAAAGAATCTGTGTTACATTTTTTATGTTTGTTTTGAGGATTTTTAGCTTTTGCTGGAACTAGTACATCTTAATTCCTCTAATGGTTGGGATACCCTCTCACCATTCTTTTAATTTTTCTTGAAAGTCAGGCTGAAGCAACCAGAATTTTTTGAAGCGAAAAGGTCTGCGTAGGTTAGCACCCACATTTTCCCATTCCAACTTGATGGGCCAGTGGTCAGAGCCAACGGAAGGAAGGACCAACGCCTTCAACTCTCCCCCGTTCATCATTATGGACTTCGACACCAAAAAGCAGTCGAGCCGGCATGCTATGCCTCTGTCCCTCGTTCTTTTGTTGTTCCAAGTAAAAGTGTCGTTATTTGTTCTTACATCAATCAAGTTAAGGTTATCAATCACTTAATTGAAGGTGTCATTTATGGGGTTTAACTGTCGAATCCCCCATTTCTTTTTCTTAAGACTCCTAATCAGGTTGAAGTCTCCTCCTATAATCCAGGGTTTTCCTTCCGTCAAGGTGTTTATCATCATTAGAGAGTCTAGAAATTGCATTTTCTGCTCTGCCCTAGGAGGGCCATACACATTGGTAATGAACCCCCGAATTTCGGTCCCTAAGATGTGAAATGCGGCAGAAAGAGAATGTCGTGTTGCATAAAAGTTGTAGAGGGAGACCTCCTTTGGATTCCATAGAATGCCAATACCTCTAGCCACCTTATTGGCATCCACTGCTACAATCTCACATACTTTCCAAGCTTTTCCTCCTATACTTTTCATGTTTGTCTCCGAGCATTTTGTTTCTTGCAAGAACACCACTCCTGGCTTTTCCAATTCAATCTTTCTCCTTAGAAGACGAATCTTCAAGGTACTTCTACAGCCTCTAATGTTCCAGGGTGTGATCATCATTGGAAACCTATTTATTTGTGGGGGATATGGCTGCATCTATGGTAGGATACTACCATGAAGCCACACCAATTGGGCTCCAATCATTTGGATTCTTTGCACATTACTATATTTGCCTCGGGTTTCTTTCTTTGCTTTTTTTATCCCTCCGAGTCTTTTAGTGATTCCGCCGTGACCCCTAGATACTTCATTGCTTTGGCTTTGATTATCGCCTTTTCTAGCAAAGTGACTTGTTGAGGAATAATTCTCTTTGGGGCCATCTCTGAGCAAGCTGTCTCTAGCCGGACCAGATCTAAATCTCCTATCTCCATTTCTTCCTCTCTTGTCTCCTAAGTCTTGCTAGTGTCTTCCTTGGTTGCCTGATTTTTCCTTGGATCTGGAATTTTGGGTTTGTATCCTTTTCTTGGGATTGTTGGGGAGGGTCAAGCGCAACACTATCCTTTGTTGCAGGTGCTTTCGCTGGGCTTCTCGGGTTGGGTCTGGATGCTGGTCATATTGACAGGATTCCTAGACTCTTGAGGTTCTTGGAGAACTTCATACCTATTTTGCGTTTGAACTTTCTTGAAAGTTTCAGGGCCGTAGTATTTCTTGGCTACTCTCTTCTTGTTTTGGACCCTGGTAAACCCCCCCGCTTCTTGATTCTTGGTTCCCCCTGGTTTCTTGTTATGTGGATAGTCTCTAAATAAATGGCCATGTTCATGGCATCTCCTACATCTGAATGGGAGTTGTTCATAGTATATTTCTTGGAACCAATCTTCATCTTCCCATGTTAAATCTATACCATCTAGGAGATCTTTTGATATATCAAGATATAAACAGATCCTAGCATAGGAGGTGTATCTTCTTTGTTGAGTTTGTTTAGAGACTTTAACAAAATTCCCTATCAGGTTCCCAATCTCCGTTAGGATGACTTATGACCAGTATTCCGTAGGGAGGGAATACATTATGATCCAAACCATGGCAATTGTAAAGTTCTCGTTGTCTGGATTGAATATTTCTTTCCACGATCTCAAGAACATACCCGCAAAGTTAAAGAAATATGGTCTACTTTCAAAGATTCTGGTTCTTTCCTCCTCATTAAAGAAGATGACATTGAAGAATAATTTTGCTCCTAGTTGTAGGTCATAGTGGCCTTGAGGTTTCCAGGTGGTATTAATCCACCATGTAAGGATATTCTCCAAAGGCCAAATCCCTACAAACTTCCCTCTGAGAGTCCGCTCCTTCATATAGATTTTATTTTCTCTGATTCTGGCCGATTTGATTTATAACTTGAGAATCATATTTGATTTGGGTAAACATTGCCCCATTCTCCGGTTCCCTTCCTTTACCAATCATTCTTTAACAGTTATGTTAGTGCCTTCTCCTGCCTTCCTTGACTGGGAGTCAGAAATTGGCCTTTTCCCCTTGTCTTTCACGATTTCCATATCCACACTTTAAACAGGGGTCAGATTCCCCCCGTCCGTAGGATCGCTTATCCGGAGGATTTTTAGCTTTTGCTGGAACTAGTACATCTTAATTCCTCTAATGGTTGGGATACCCTCTCACCATTCTTTTAATTTTTCTTGAAAGTCAGGCTGAAGCAACCAGAATTTTTTGAAGCGAAAAGGTCTGCGTAGGTTAGCACCCACATTTTCCCATTCCAACTTGATGGGCCAGTGGTCAGAGCCAGCGGAAGGAAGGACCAATGCCTTCAGCTCTCCCCCATTCATCATTATGGACTTCAACACCAAAAAGCAGTCGAGCCGGCATGCTATGCCTCTGTCGCTCGTTCTTTTGTTGCTCCAAGTAAAAGTGTCGTTATTTGTTCTTACATCAATCAAGTTAAGGTTATCAATCACTTAATTGAAGGTGTCATTTATGGGGTTTAACTGTCGAATCCCCCCTTTCTTTTTCTTTAGACTCCTAATCAGGTTGAAGTCTCCTCCTATAATCCAGGGTTTTCCTTCCGTCAAGGTGTTTATCATCATTAGAGAGTCTAGAAATTGCATTTTCTGCTCTGCCCTAGGAGGGCCATACACATTGGTAATGAACCCCCGAATTTCGGTCCCTAAGATGTGAAATGCGACAGAAAGAGAATGTTGTGTTGCATAAAAGTTGTAGAGGGAGACCTCCTTTGGATTCCATAGAATGCCAATACCTCTAGCCACCTTATTGGCATCCACTGCTACAATCTCACATACTTTCCAAGCTTTTCCTCCTATACTTTTCATGTCTGTCTCCGAGCATTTTGTTTCTTGCAGGAACACCACTCCTGGCTTTTCTAGTTCAATCTTTCTCCTTAGAAGACGAATCTTCAAGGTACTTCTACAACCTCTAATGTTCTAGGGTGTGATGATCATTGGAAACCTATTTATTTGTGGGGGATATGGCTGCATCTATGGTAGGATACTGCCATGAAGCCACACCAATTGGGCTCCAATCATTTGGATTCTTTGCACATTACTATATTTGCCTCGGGTTTCTTTCTTTTCTTTTTTTATCGCTCCGAGTCTTTTAGTGATTCCGCCGAGACCCCTAGAGACTTCATTGCTTTGGCTTTGATTATCGCCTTTTCCAGCAAAGTGACTTGTTGAGAAATAATTCTCTTTGGGGCCATCTCTGAGCAAGATGTCTCTAGCCCGACCAGATCTAAATCTCCTATCTCCATTTCTTCCTCTCTTGTCTCCTAAGTCTTGCTAGTGTCTTCCTTGGTTGCCTGATTTTTTTCTTGGATCTGGAATTTTGGGTTTGGATCCTTTTCTTGGGATTGTTGGGGAGGGTCAAGCGCGACACTATCCTTTGTTGCAGCCGCTTTCGCTGGGCTTCTCGGGTTGGGTCTGGATGCTGGTCATATTGACAGGATTCCTAGACTCTTGAGGTTCTTGGAGAACTTCATACCTATTTTGCGTTTGAACTTTCTTGAAAGTTTCAGGGCCGTAGTATTTCTTGGCTACTCTCTTCTTGTTTTGGACCCTGGTAAACCCCCCCGCTTCTTGATTTTCTTGATCCTTGGTTCTCCCTGGTTTCTTGTTCTGTGGATAGTCTCTAAATAAATGGCCATGTTCATGGCATCTCCTACATTTGAATGGGAGTTGTTCATAGTATATTTCTTGGAACCAATCTTCATCTTCCCATGTTAATTCTATACCATCTAGGAGATCTTTTGATATATCAAGATATATACAGATCCTAGCATAGGAGGTGTATCTTCTTTGTTGAGTTTGTTCAGAGACTTTAACAAATTCCCTATCAGGTTCCCAATCTCCGTTAGGATGACTTATGACCAGTATTCCGTAGGGAGGGAATACATTATGATACAAACCATGGCAATTGTAAAGTTCTCGTTGTCTGGATTGAATATTTATTTCCACGATCTCAAGAACATACCCGCAAAGTTAAAGAAATATGGTCTGCTTTCAAAGATTCTGGTTCTTTCCTCCTCATTAAAGAAGATGACAGTGAAGAATCATTTTGCTCCTAGTTGTAGGCCATAGTGGCCTTGAGGTTTCTAGGTGGTGTTAATCCACCATGTAAGGGTCTTCTCCGAATGCCAAATCCCTACAAACTTCCCTCTGAGAGCCCGCTCCTTCATATAGATTATATTTTCTCTGATTCTGGCCGATTTGATTTGTAACTTGAGAATCGTATTTGATTTGGGTAAACATTGCCCCATTCTTCGGTTCCCTTCCTTTACCAATCCTTCTTTAATAGTTATGCTAGCGCCTTCTCCTGCCTTCCTTGACTGGGAGTCAGAAATTGGCCTTTTCCCCTTCTCTTTCACGATTTCCATATCCACGCTTTAAACAGGGGTTAGAGTCCCCCCGTCCGCAGGATCGCCCATCCCTCACTGTTTGTCGAATCTCAAAATGAACAATGTTGTTATTAGGGGGGTCCTCATTATTAGGTTCAACCCATGCAGGTGGGGTAGGGGATCGTCTTCCAGCCATGTCTTGCTGCAGTTTAGTAAAACAATTTCTGCTATACAAGTAATAAGAACAAAGAATTTACACATTTGTTAGTTTTTCGGAAAAATGTGTATGGACACCATAGGGCCAAGTGTAGTAACTTGGACTCTGATGCCACAATGTAACAACCCCAATTTTATTCTTTATAATAAATAAACAGATTATGAGGTTATGTAATATCGAATACCTAATAGATAGTTTGAAGACATTTGAATTTTTTTTCTTTTAAAACAAAATCAATTTAAACAAAATTGAATTATATGCCAACTATATTTTCATATAGCTTCTAAAACCTTTGGAAGAAACTTACTATTTCTTTTTAAAGGATGAAATTCACAATTAAGTAAAATATCCAAAAATATATATATTAAGTAAAATACCAACACTAAAAATCGATGGCATTTTCTTTCTAGAATACAACGAGAGCATGGGTCCATATTGTTTTCCAATGAAAATCGGTGGCATTTTCTTTCTAGAATACAACGAGAGCTTGCATATGTAACATGGATATTTTTCATTGAAATGCTAGGGTAAGATTCATTGCATATCTAGCATACATTGATGTGAGATAGCTGGTCCAATTTTGTACGAAAGCGTTGATGTGCATCATTAAGGGGGGTGTTGGATGGATTTAGCATGGGGGGTGGAAGGGATGGTGCATTGGGAGGTTGACCAAAAGAAAATGAAAAAGAGATATCCATAGCTTGACAAGCATCTCTATAAAGAAGACGTTATTTCTTGTTGTTTTTTATTTTTGTTCTGTGCGTATACAAGTCTTCTTCGTGCATTTGATTGTTCATTGTCATGGTTGGGCATTATGCCTACAAGAAAAGTGTAAACTTGTTATAGATCTAGACGCTGTCATTGGTGGAAGGGACACATTTTGTATATCTATCAATTGGAAAGTATATGGATATAAAACATGAGAGTTAAAGGAAATGTAAAGTAATTGCATATTGAATAGCAACCATGTAGGTTAAAATTAACATTTAAGGGGAAAATATAATTTGCAAGTTCTAGCTTGCTAAGTGTAAAAAAACAAAAATATAAAATAACAAAGTTTAGCATGACAAATCATGTATGAAACAATTAGAATACAAGGCAATAAAATTAAGCGGCCATGGAATATAAGCATTGCTGAAACTAAAAAATATAGTAAATGTAATAAAGGTTTTGTACAAAAGTATGACAAGTTGTTCTAAGAAAGAAGAGAACTAAGGAACTTTTTTATAAACAAACATAATAGTAAATTAGTATTGTATTCAAAAGTAACCATATAGATTGCATCTAGCATTTAAGTTCAAAATGTTAAGGGATAGTTTGTACATTAGAAGTATGAGAAAGCAAGTTTAAACTGCTAAAAAGGAAAACTATTGATGGAGTAAAAAAATGCTTCTATGTTGAAGCATGAAATAAGGATAACTTTGAGACTTGGGGAATTATTACATAAGATAATGAATGCATGAGTATGGAGTGCAAAGCATTTGTGCAATTGGATGTTTATAGAGAAGACAACAACAAGGGTTTTAGGTCGGAAGAGAACTAGGTGAAGTTGTCGATGAAATGTCTTCAACCATCACAATTACAACCTTTAGGCATTTAGTTCCACAAAAAGTCTTTGTTCTAACTGAAAGGGTGAAAAGGAATTGTCTGTTGTGGATATTGTGGGCTATTTCGGTAAGGGATGTTGGTTTAGTTGAGAGGGGGAACATGAGTTTTGCAGAAATGTCCATGAGTTGGTTTGCAACATCATCAAAATCTATGACACCATAAAGGTGTCCAGACACATTATGCAAGTCAACTTTTAGTATGTATCAATAGTCATAGTCAAGAAACTCCTCATCACATTTACCACAATGCCAAATGTTTCCAACTTTGTGGGAATTTTTTTTTCAGGCATTGTATTCCATGAACAAAAAGAGGACATGCAAGGAAATGAAAGTAATTTGTGTTAACATTTGTGATAGTTGCAACAATATAATACCAAATTGTCTTTTAAGAGGGATCGAGAGTTTGTATCTCATTGATGGTAATGCGTTTGCACAAGGCAGAATCAGAGGCATTGAGTTTTTGGCTCAAAGATGGAGAGGCTAAATGAAATCCTTTATCATGAAACCATGCTTGGAGAAGGACAATTTCTTCAGTATTTGGGTTTATAAAAAGAGTTGTGTTGGAATAATTCCAACAATTTTCCCATTGAATTCAGTAACACAACCACCTTTGATTGCTAGAGCTAGAGGAGTATCTAAACCTCGAAGGTTAGCAAGTTGGGCTCCTTCAATTTGGCAATGTTCTCCCCAAAGTGTTATGTCAATGTTGTATCCTGACATGTCTTAGAGTCCAACAGTGCGTTGTACAGTCTCTAAACCATCCGTTTTTGTATAGTTGATGCAGGTGAAACAGAAACTACAAGTCCAAGAAGGTCAACCATGAAATTGATAGGTATAGGTTGGATGTCCTAAATAGATTTGAAGTTAAAGAAATGTAAAGGTATCAAGGGGTATTTCTCTAAGCATGGTTGGGTGGTTGAGGAGGAACCTAGGAAAATATCGTGATGGATTTTCAAGTGATTGTATGTTGGATTTGATGATTTTACCATGCCATTTAAGACTATGTAGACCATTCCAATTTGTTTTTGGTCGTATAAGAAATTGTCAATTCATTGAATGCAGAGATATGTATTTCATCGTGTGAAGCATTAACAAGGTCAAATCCAAACACTTTTCTACGGCCTCGTTGATTTCTATATTCATGAATGTTTATCTTGGAAATGACTCGACTTTGAATGCTCCAAGAGTTGTTAGAAGAGGTAAGTGATGTGAATGGGATAGTCGATGGGATTAGGGAAGGGTTTGCAATTATCGAGGTAGGGTTTGCGAGTTAAAGGGTGCATGGTTCAAGCAAGTTGGTGTCTGGAAGAGAGAAACTACTTTGCGAAGGAAATTTTGTAGCTAAGGGATAAGACGAATGCTCTCCAATAATCGGTGCATCCACTATGACAAACTCAAGTGCAAGCAATGTGAGTCCTGGTAAAAAGAAGTATGTTAGAGAGGAATGGGAAAATACATTTGAAGCATAAAGGGTGTAGAATCCATTAAGTGGGATAAAAAAATGGAGGAAATGAATCATATGTTACATTATGTACAACGTTTCATGTACATTGGGTGGCTTTGATTATGGTTCCTTCTTTCAGTTGCCCATCTTCTAAACTACTATTATATATAATTGGAAGCAATGTATTATGCTTGTGAAGACCATCTGAGATAGAAATCCGAAAGCAAACGATCAATGAGTTGAGCAAGTTCACTTGATTTAACATGAGGACTTGCACCAGAGAGCATAGGTTGACAACGCCATGGAGCAAGAAAAAAAATATCATCTTCAGTTAGCATAGTCATCAATGTACTTGCATGTGCTTGAAGTGAATGTTTTGCAATTGCCTCTATGGTTATTTATGGTTAATTTTCAAACTCCTAAGTAATTCATTCAGTTTAACATCACCATACTAAGTAATTAGCCTTAGTAACTTAATAAGGTCTACCCCTCTTGGCTTCGTTAGGATTGAGTCTAAACAAAGGAGTCAAGAACAAGGTGATAGCCTTGACTAGAGACTTGCCCCAAGGACACACCGAGTGGCTTGGAGATTTCTGCCACGTGACCTAGGTGTGTGAAAGGCGGCAACACTTTTTGTAGGGCAAGAAAAAAAAAGTAAAATTGCAAATGATATATAGCTCATGAGGGCTAATTAGTTCACACATATAAGTGTTGTTGAGTTTTTTTTTTCTATTTCAATCTTTAAGGTAAATATAATTTGAATTATAATTAGTGAGGCTAATTAAGTAATTGTATACTCATAGAAGGAAGACCACAATATTGGAAAAAGAATACAATGTGGTGGCTAGACATTGAAAATACATCTTGTATATCTAAATATCTAAAACACATATGTATAGTATCGAATATGTGTATGGATGCTCAGACATTGACAATAAATTACATTCGATTAAAATAAATGTGCATTATAATATATGTAATCATCCTAGTAAAAGACATGGCAGGAAAAACAAGATAGGGAAACAATGTCTATATATAGTATAGATATGAAGATAGACAATGGTCACTAGCTTTGAAATCCACAAATAGAAAGAGAAGTTTATCCATAGCAAGAAATAACTACAAATCACATGTGCAAATAAAAATTTGCATTGTGACGTGTTCCCAAAAAAGTACTTTATAATTCCTTGGAAATTATTTAATATTTTATTTTCCCAAATGACCCATCCATCAAAGGTATGGTCAACAGAATGAAAACTTTGTTCTACAAACTTTATTTTCAAACTTTATTTTCTAGTTGTGGATTTGAAACCCAAGGGTCATCATCTATCTTGAGTTCTATAATGCACAGACATAGTAACTTATTGCATGAAAGGTGTGGAAAAGAAGAGAAGGCTTCTTGTAAGAGCTTAGATAGCAGTTATACGAAAAGACTTTAAGATAGATATATCCAGGATGGCTATATGGTAATGATTTGTTTGTTGCTAAGGTGAAATGTGACATAAACCCTTATACTAATTACTAATTATTGTTGCTTGTACTTAAATGGGATGGTTATATTTTTAGCTAGGAAACATAGAAAGGAGGCAAAGGTTTCACGTTAAGGATTGTTCTAAGTTTTGTTCTAAGTTTTTTACGCAAAGGCCTTTCTAGTATTCAAGTTGTTTCCAAGTGGATTGTGTTTATGCTCAAGGTTTGTGGGGTCTCTCAAGTAGCTTGTTTGTTCACAACTATTTTGGTTTGATAAAGAACACACCGTCAATGTTCCTTCATCAACATCAACACTCTGCCTGAATGTTTTCATCAATGGAAGAAGGTTGGTCCTTTCATTCAGACATGGGCCCCGTTCTTAATTGTGGCTTATCTTATGAGGATTTCAAAGATTTTATTAGACAGTTCGGTTCACCAGGTTTGCTGCAACATCTTTGCTTTGATTTGCTTTGATAACTGATTTTTCTCCCGCTTTGATAATTGATTTTTCTCTAGGGGAGAATAAAGAAAGGAAATGCATATATATAAAGCATGTTAAATTACTAATGGTGCTCACTTAAATAATTTACACTATTATATTGCAAATATAAAAACATAGAACCTATTCAAAGTGCAGAAATGTAGGGAAAGGAAAGACAACAAAGAGATGTATATATATAGTTTAGATATGAAGATAAACAATGGTCATTGGGTTTGAAATCCACTGATAGAAATGAAAGAAATGAAAGTTTATACATAGCAAGAAATAACTACAAATCTTATGTGCAAATAAAAATTTGCATTGTGATGTAACCCGAAAAAAGTACTTTATAATGCCTTGGAAAAAAAAATTCTTCCACGAAATATATTTCTTGTTCACAGTTAGTGTTTTGTCCCCTCTAGAGAAGCTGTAGGTATCATTGAACAAACTCCAAGCTATGAGGCCACGGTCTTAATTGCAATCCCGGCTTTCGTTAGCTGCTTGTCATTTGTAAACATACTAGCAAAATGTTTACAAAGCTTAAGTAATGGGGTGATTAACAATCAGTACATATGTACTAATAAAAGGGACACTTCATGGGAAAACTTTTAATTATGTGTCGCTAATAATTCATCAGTAAATACTCAAGTATGTACTCTGTATGACTACTGAAAATAATCCTCTCGGACTTTCCAAGAATTAGGTGAAGCATGAAAAACAAGGTTTCATCATATAAGAAAGGAAAACGGTATCTCATCGTTTTTTAAAATGTGAAGCCTTTAGATAGGCAGCAATCACTTTATGACTTGAGGATCAATGTGGATATCGTGTCATTTGTAAAGTGTGAAAATTTCAGCTACACTAAGTTTCTGCAAGCTTCTTTAGAGCATAATACTTCCCACATGAACAGATAAGATCCTGGAAAAACAAGGTTGCCAGATACGGTATTAATTAGGTTGGATACATGTCTGACTTTAACACATTCAAAACCCTAGGTAATTTGGGAGTAAGAAGAAAAAATATACATCTAAGCATTAATAATTTGTAGCAACGAGAGATAAAGTACAAGATTGTGTAAGAATACATAAAGACTATAAAAACAATACATAGAACTTAGGAACAACAAAGACAGAAAATTGATGATCAGGATTTCCATCGTTCCATTGAAACTGGGAATACCCCTTCCATTATTTGATGAAGGCTCTCAATGTGATCTAGGGAATGTATAAGTGTGGGATTATTCCATTTTGAGAATAGGATTTGGTCCCTTAAATTAGGTTTGTGCAGGAGTAGTAATAAATTATCAGAAGAGGCATTCAACTTTGGCGTCTAGACTCAAAATTAACATGATTAATACGATATGTGACCCCAAGGATCCATTTCTGAAGCGAAGAATTTTGTTAGCATTACTCCTGAGATAAAAAAAATTGACCATGAATAAGGGGGCACTCGGAAATGGAAAAATGGTTTGGTTGGAGATCGGAGATACAGAGACAATAATTTGATTTTACTCATGTGAATGAACCTACCTGGGTTATTTTCGTTCCTTCGGATTTTTTCTTCGAGATTTTTCTTATCTTGTCAAGGAAGCCTTTTTCAAAAGTCAGTTTTCATTAAGATTAATTTTCCATATAAGATTAATTTTCATTGCTTTGGACTTTTATTAAAAGACACTCTAAGAATTTTGGTTTACCCTTGATCTGGGCCTTTGGCTATTATCTTTTCCTTGTTGGTTCTTCAAATTTTTCTTCTGGTATTTTGCTTAGTTCTTCAAATTTCTCTGCTGGTATTTTGCTTTTAGGGTATTTTGCTTTTAGGGAAGATTAGGAAGCTCTGAACATATAAGATTAAAATAAGGATTAATAGCATTTTGTCATGGACTTCAAATTTTTCTGCTGGTATTTTGCTTAGTTCTTCAAATTTCTCTGCTGGTATTTTGCTTTTAGGGAAGATTAGAAAACTCTGAACAGATAAGATTAAAATAAGGATTAATAGCATTTTGTCATGGGCTTGGAATCTGAAAGGAAAAGGTAGGTATAGACCAGATGCGAAATTGGGTATGGAACTAAACACCTGAATTTGAAACTTGAATGGGTATGGAACTAAACACCTGAATTTGAAACTTGAAGGAAGGACTTCTGACCTCGTTTATAATGAAAATATTGATCCTGAAATTGGAATATATCCCAGAAGTATTATCTCAGGATCTCACAGAAAACTAGGACTGGAATATATCCAAGAAGTGTTATCTCAGGATCTCACAGAAAACTAGGACTAAGAGAAATTGATAGAAGGGCTGGGAAATCCCAGGTCCATTCCATCAGATTTTGAGAAGACACCGGTCTGTTCCATAAGACACTGAGGAAGACAAGGATCCTGTATAACAGCCTAGATAACAATCTTCCCCGTGGTATTTGAGATAGCTTGGTGGATCCAGACCGATTCCACTGGTTGGAGTGGAGATATAACAAAGATATTTCCTCCTCCATGTAGGCTTTGCTTAGTTTATGTTTTAGGAGGCTGGGGCAAATTGCTTAAACTAGTGCCTGGGCATGTTTCTTCATCTGTCAACCTTTTTGAAAAAGGACAGAATGCAGACTTTGTACATTAATCAGTGTTCTATAACATTTCAACTCAATCTTCTGATTAAAACAAAAGGTTAAAGAAAGAATACTAGAAACAAAATTCCATTGATTTTTCAAAACCCGACAAGGCAAAACTGGATAAATATCATACATGCGTCTAAATACCAAAGTCACAAGTCAGAACCAGAAAGACTTAAAATCATTATTATTATAATATAGAAACAAAAAAAAGTGAAGTATGAAAAATAAAAATCTGCCTTTCACTCCTTTCTGTGTATTCTCATTTCTTATTTTCATGTATTTTTGCTCTTTCTGCTGATATTTTTTGTTTTATACTGTTCCAACTATAATTTTCTTCATTTCATTAGGGTGAGAAGAAGTGGATTAAAATGTTTATTAGTGCTAGGGAAGGTGAGCACAGGGTGAATCATATTAGATCTTGGAGGAAACCAGGAACTGAACTTTGCCCAAGGGGTCAGGGTTGCAACAAATATAAGGCAGAGGTTTTGGTTTATATCAAGTTATCAACAATTGTGTTTGATATAGGATACACAAGGATTACAAATGTTATTGTCACGGGTGTCTTCTTGGTTATAATCAGATATTTGCATTGTCACGCGACTCTGCAAGCCACTCACCTAGGTCATCAACTCATACTCATAACTCAAGCTTTGGGGGATGGTTCTAAAAGTATTGATTTCTTTCAGGTGTTGAGGACTCATAATACATTGGAAAACACAGAAGCACAAAGTATTGATTTCTTTCAGATGTTGAGGACTCATAATACATTGGAAAACACAAAAGCACATGAAGTTGTTTCCCTATACCCTCGGAGGATTAGGATAAATGGAAGGGAATTGGACTCGCTCCTTCTGCCTCGAGTATCAACCTCTTTCCAAAGATATTATGCATTCCAATAAGAGAGACGACTGATACAACAACTGATGCAACATCGGTACAGATGAGCAAGGGGATTTATGGATCCCACGAGCAAGTGTACAACCACATTTAACCTCACTTTTGTTGAGCTTTGTAAATCCTAGGGAAATGGGACAAATAGCTTGATTGTGGTTTTATTATACTCCTTTTTTGGCTCCTTTCATAACCTAAGAGATCATAAAGTCAAAGAGTAGCACCTTTTCGTATGCCAGAAGTGTCTTCAATAGCATAAAGTTTGAACAAGATTTTTAAGAATTTGCTTTAGTTACCATATTTTGATGATGGATGGGCAGCAGAAGGGCACTTTGGGGAGCTATTATGCCCTAAGTCAAAAGTAAAACATAGTAAATGACATAATCTCCAAGTCTAAGCTGATTTTTGACATGCAATGCAACAACAAACAATTGCAAACATGAGCTCATTTCTGGGTCTGGGCAGTACCGTGGGTGAATAAATCAACAGTAGGGGTCTCATTTATTTAATAATTACCTAATTTATGGACTCGGGCCAATGCATACACAACCCAATAAGCTTCCTTGGTTATCACCTCAAGACTTAATGCCAGGCTCGAATCTTGGAGAAATATCAAGCAGTTCATTAAAGAGGCGTGAGAAGAGCATGGACCATTTTCCAAGAAAGGGGCAGCCCCTTTAAGTCTCGCAGAATTCTCAATTGAAGTTTAGAGACAAGTATGTCTTCCTACAAATGGAAGATTATGAGAAAATCTTAATGCGGGCCTCCTACCAAAGAAAGCTTTGGTCAATTCGAATTTGACCTTATCGAGGAAATCAAGTCATGAAATAATGTAAGCATCCGGGATTAGCCTTGAATTTCTGGAATTGGGCAAACCAACATGTAGTTAAGCCTGAGGAGCACACGAATTCTGAGGCTTCTCGATATGATGCCTCACCTGATGCAGAACTGATCGCAGCAACGGAGAAACTTAGAGAGATTGTACTGCATTCCACTCCCTTCAAATTTGCGTCTACCCAAAACAATCGATAATTATAATCCAACTCGTTTTTCTAATTATAATTATTGGTCTAATTATAAACAGTTCCAGTTCTAATTACCCACCTACTACATCCCTCCACTCCCCTACCGACTTTCCCGTTCCCTCGCAAATCTTTACACTACTTTAAGCACACAATGAGGTCATCTCACCAGTTGAGAAAAAGAAAATTGGTCTGAGCCAAATTAGCAAGTAATCCACACCAAATCTCAGTGAATGTCGAACAATGTAACCAAGGTGCAAACACGTACTCCCAGGGGTGCACACTCCAATCAAGAAGTGTGTGCACTTGCTCTAGGTGCAGATGTACACTATTTCCTGTCATAGGACAAAGCCTGTGTCTGCCAACATGATATGGGGCGTCTCCCACTTGTTACCGGGGTGGATATCCCCTATAACAGGATTAGCATGGGACTCACTTGCAAATTTTAATAGTAGTTCTGCTACCAAATTAGATTCCTAATACTGAGGCCCAACTCCCACTTGTAATTCCCCACATGCTGTCCGATTAGTATAAAATCCTAAAAGAAATCAAAACTAAACTCAAACGGATTTTTGTAATCCTATTGGAAAACTCTCTTTTAACCTTTATTTGATTTTCTGAAATTATGGAGCTGTTAAAAAACTGGAATAAAGCAGAAAGAATTTTGTTTATCCATATGTTGGTTGAAAACACAAATAAAAACGTTAATCGGTATATTCTCTTTAAATCAATCTGTTCTATATCATAGAGTAGTGAAAGCGCAGTCGTGTTATAGCCTCCACAAAGGTTTGATTCCCTTCGAAGTGGCTAGAACCCTCGGACAAGGAAGTTAATGCAAATTCATTTTAAGAACATAAATGAGGAGTAAATGATGCATAGAGTGAGGGAAACTTGTTAAATATTTGGCTTAAAATAACTGTATGTAATCCACAGGAAAATTAGTAAACAAGGAAACCAACTGAACTTTGTTATCAAGATGCATCCCCCATCCCACCAAAGTGTGGCCTGCTACCAATGCGATGTGCATAAAGATAGCATTGGGTTTCATAAAATTAACTCCACCTTCGTGAAAGTATTCACTCCTGCAGTAATGAAAATACGATCCTTCTTCTACCGCCATATCAAACCAGCAAACCATTGCCATTGCCATTGCCATGTTACAGCGCTATTAGCGCCATATCAAACCCACCCCTGGCAGCGCTATTAGCACCATATCAAAACCACGAACTAGAATTTGATATGTATACAATCAGCTGGTGAAGAAGATCAGCTGTACAGTTATTGCATACAAATAGGGAGAGCTTCATTTACCTTTGGCCCCACATGAGTACAAATTTTTTAATGATTTAAAACCTTTGATGCATACACAACCCAATAAGCTTCCTTGGAAGACTTAATGCCAGGCTCGAATCTTGGCTAAATATAAAGCAGTCCATTAAAAAAATTGAGACCAATGCGGGCCTGCCATCAAAGAAGCTTTGGTCAATTCGAATGCGACCATATCGAGAAAATTAAGTCATGAAATAGTCAGGTTTTGGGATAAGCCTTTGAACTTTTGGAATTGGGTGTGAAACAACATGAGCACGAGAAATTTTTATGCAATCCCCAATTTTTTAATTACAATGACCGTTTTTCAAAATTGCGAGTTCACCACACCACATACACAAATAATTTGAATTGCATATTTTTCTGAAATGTTAATCCAACAATAGTTTGAATTGCATATTTTTCTGAAATGTTAATCCAACACCTATAGAACTGATGAGATCCCAGGCCGTTATAAAAGATTTTTTAAATACTATGGATATCAATAATTATAAGGGTTTAAAAAAATTTGAAGGTCGTAAAGCAATAATGTTAAAATTAAAAGTTAAATTGGGAAAAATCTTATCAAAATCGAAAGCTGGGAGGAGCAAAAGTAATGGAAATTCAAGAAATTGAAAAAACGGTTGAAGCATAGTGTGTTACTCTCTGGATTTATTTTTTGGTCATTTTTTATACGTTTTCAGTTTGGCTTGATGTTCTTTATCAGTTTATTGGTGATGTTCCTTTACCAGTTTGGCTTTGGCTAAATATTCCTCATCAGTGCATGACTACAAGATTTCTCCCTGGAGGAATGGAAAAACTAAAGAGTTTTCAGACCACGTCCTTTCTCAGAGGGCTTTTGTTCTCAGACCAAGTTCTGTTTAGCGGAGATAATGAAACGAGGGAGATAGTAATGGCGAGCACTCAGGAGCTCTTTTTTGCCAACTTCGCAGCAGCCATGATAAAGCTAGGAAGCTTGGGAGTCAGGACTGATGGCAGCCACGGAGAAAGTCGCCAAGATAGTACTGCAATTAACTCCCATCAAATTTGCGTTGCACTTAATCCTAAAATATGTGAGAAGAGTCATCTACCTCTTTGGTAAAATAAGTGAGAAGAGTTGTGTTCCCAGCTTGATTGCTTATATTATCATCAATGATTCGCATAGAAAGGGCGAGGGGTTGATTCACATACAAAGGGCGAGGCCGCTCCCCTACCCCCTTGCATAATTGAGGGGAAAGAGTTGAAATAGCCAATAATAGAAAAATATCATTAAAATCAAAGATCCTCAGCTAAAGGAGATCGTAAGCTTTAAGGGAGTCAATTAGTTGCATGTTCAACTGCATTCCTCTCTCAGAGATATTCCTAGATCAAATCAGAGTTAGACCTGTAATGCATCCATTACCTTGATTTTCCTTTCCTTAGATAAACTAGCCTAATTTTACATAAGAGAGAAAAATATCATTAAAATCAAAGATCCCCAGCTAAAGCAGATCGTAAGCCTTAATGGAGTCAATTAGTCACATGTTCAACTGCATTCCTCTCTCAGAGATATTCCTAGATCAAATGAGAGTTAGACCTGTAATGCATCCATTATCTTGATTTTCCTAGCCTATACATGGATCCTAGCAGGTGTCCTCCTTCCATGAGAACTGAACATGGGTAAAAAGAAATACCAGTGTAAATTCAGAACATAAAATCATAAGCGCTACCGTCAGTTTATATATAGACATGTATTTTCACTGCTCATCATTTTCATGGGAACAATGGTTTGGTTAATAAAATACAAGAATTCTGTATAAAATAAATGGGCCCCAAGTAATTTCATGGATCATTGGCAATGACCTCAAACATGTTATTACCTTTATCCAACAATTGGAAATATAGTAAGATCATCTTCAGGAATTTGTCATGATTGGTCTTCTTCATCAACAGGCACACTATCAGGATCACATGTCCTGTAAGCAAAAACAATGCACCGCAATGTTGCCGCAGCCATCCCCTTGTTCATTGTTAATTAAGGCTCACTCTTCCCACGTTCTATCACACACTTATGGGCGTCCTCATGTGGTAAAGAGAAATACCTGTGTAAATTCAGAACATAAAATCATAAGCGCTACCGTCAGTTTATATATAGACATGTATTTTCACTGCTCATCCTTTTCATGGGAACAATGGTTTGGTTAATAAAATACAAGAATTCTGTATAAAATAAATGGGCCCCAAGTAATTTCATGGATCATTGGCAATGACCTCAAACATGTTTACGCCGTTAGGTGTTTCTCTCCGAAGAAGTTCGGAAATCCACTGTTCATTTTCGTCTATGGAACAAATCGGATTTTGACGCGTGTTTATGGTTTGTCTGTTGGGTTTTTGGTTTACCCGCTGTGTTTCCTGAAGTTTTCCACCGCCTTTGTTTTGCCCGCGGCAAAAGAATAGAATTCTTCTTCGTTGCACGCAGAAGGGTTCGTTTATTTTGAATCTACGTTGCCGATATGCCCACGGCTCGATCCTTTTTCGCCTGCTCTGTTTCTCCAGACGGTTTAACGTTGCCGGAGGAAAGGACCACAATAATCGTGCATTTCGGGCTGCAGAGGTTTACGATGTGGAAGAAGACAAGTGGAAAATTCTGCCTCCAGCCAAGCGCGAATCGAATGCCAGGGCGTGTTTATGGATGGAAAATTCATTGTGATAAGCGGGTACTATGGGTGGATTGATCGATTCTCGAGGAGTGCAGAAGTCTTCGATACTGGTGAAGGCGTCTGGAGCAGAGTGGAGAATATGTGGAGTATTGGGGGATACCCCAAATCGTGCATCCCTGCGTTTGGGCATTTGTTTTGCTTCCAGAATTGCTTCCAGTAGTATTCTTTAAACTGTCATTAGGTTTGTCATCATTCTGATATATTGCACAATAGACTTGCTAAGGCATAGGAATGCCCTTAAAGGAACCCTAGATACCTACTATCATTACAATAGCTTGCCTAATACACTTGCCACAACACAGGAACTCCGAGAATGCAAGCTGCCAACGAGGTATCCGTGGGGTTGATGCCCTTTCCAGTTTGGTACTCGCTGTCATTAATTCTACCTTAT
>LPNX011225894.1:78927-115066 GCA_001517045.1 Pseudotsuga menziesii | reverse complement strand
TGGTTCCCCCTCTTTCTATTGGCTCTTTTGGGGTGGATCATTTTGTAGCGAAGGAGGAAGATACAGTTCAACGGGAACCAGCTCAAGCAAAGAAGCAATCCTCTGTCATCCACTCATCCAGGATGAGAAATAAATGGAAGCCCTTAGTGGGGATGAACCCTGTTAATCTCTGGATTTTGTGATGTTTTTAACTTTTTAATACAAGAATAGCCATTTCTTTAATATATAAAATAATCCACACTCATGAATTCTCCTTGTCGAATTGCTTCTATGTTATCGATTGAAATGCTATAAACAATCAAACAAATATAGCATAATACTTACAAATCCCTGAAATAAAATCAGTCAATTAGACTGCGTAAAATACCCAATCAGTGTTCCTTTCAACTGAAAATTCTTGGGACAAACATGTTTTCCAAATTTATGTTCAGTCACTTTTCCACGAAATATATTTCTTGTTCACAGTTAGTGTTTTGTCCCCTCTAGAGAAGCTGTAGGTATCATTGAACAAACTCCAAGCTATGAAGCCACAGGGAACAATTGGACGACCATTGCCAGTTGTTTCTTCAGGTTTGCAATAATCGGTTTTAATTGCAGCCCCGTATTTTGTTAGCTGCTTGTCATTTCTGCCCTTAACATACCTGCAAAATGTTTACACAGCTTAAGAAATGGCGTGATTAACAATCAGTACATATGTACTAATAAAAGGAACACTTAATGGGAAAACTTCTAATTAAGTGTAGCTCATAATTCATGAGTAAATACTCAAGTATGTATTTTGTATGACTACTGTAAATATAATCCTATTGAGAAAAAAAAGCTTCTAAAAGGCAGGATCAGTGAAATCTCTCAGACTAAAAATCCAAGAATTAGGCAAAGCATGGAAAACAAGGTTTCATCATATAAGAAAGGAAAATGGTATCTCATAGTTTTTTAAAATGTGAAGCCTTCAGATAGGCAGCAATCACTTTGTGACTTGAGGATCAATGCTGAAATCATGTCATTTATAAAGTGTGAAAATTTCAGCTACATTAAGTTTCTGCAAGCTTCTTTAGAGCATGATACTTCCCATATGAACAGATAAGATCCTGGAAAAACAAGGTTGCCAGATATGGTATTAGGTTGGGTGCATGCTTGACTTTAACACATTTAAAACCCTAGGTAATTTGGGAGTAAGGAAAATTATACATCTAAGCATTAATAATTTGTAGCAACGAGAGATAAAGTACAAGATTGTGTAAGAATGCATAAAGACTATAAAAACAATACATAGAACTTAGGAACAATCAAGACAGAAAATTGAAGATCAGGATTTCCATCCTTCCATTGAAACTGGGAATAGCCCCTTCCATTGAAACTGGGAATAGCCCCTTCCATTATTTGATGAAGGCTCTCAATGTGATCTAGGGAATGTAGAAGTGTGGGATTATTCCATTTTGAGAATAGGATTTGGTCCATTAAATTAGGTTCGTGCAGGAGTAGTAATAAATTATCAGAAGAGGCATTCAACTTTGGCGTCTAGACTCAAAATTAACATGATTAATGCGATAAGTGACTCCAAGGATCCATTTCTGAAGGGAAGAATTTTGTTAGCATGACTCGTGAGAAGAAAAAAATTGACCATGAATAAGGGGCCACTCAAAAATGGAAAAATGGTTTGGTTGGAGATCCGGAGATACAGAGACAATACTTTGATTTTACTCATGTGAATGAAACCACCTGGGTTAATTTAGTTCCTTCGGGTTTTTTCTATGAGACTTTTCTTATCTTGTCAAGGAAGCCCTTTTCAAAAGTCAGTTTTCATATAAGATTAATTTTAATTGCTTTGGACCTTTATTAAAAGACACTAAGAATTTTGGTTTATCTCCTTGCTTTGGGACTTTGGCTATTATCTTCTTCCTCGTTAGTTCTTCAAATTTCTCTGCTGGTATTTTGCTTTTAGGGAAGATTGGGAAGCGCTGAATAGATAAGATTAAAAATAAGGATTAATAGCATTTTGTCATGGACTTGGAATCTGAAAGGAAAAGGTATACCGTATATACCAGATGCGAAATTGGGGATGGAGCTAAACACCTGAATCTGAAACTTGAAGGAAGGACTTCTGACCTCGTTTATCGTGAAAATATTGATCCTGAAATTGGAATATGTCCAAGAAGTGTTATCTCGGGATCTCGCAGAAAACTAGGACTAAGAGAAATTGATAGAAGGGCTGGGAAATCCCAGGTCCATTCCATCAGAGTTTGAGGATGACACCGGTCTGTTCCATCAGACATTGACGAAGACAAGGATCCTGTATAACAACCTATATAACAATCTTCCACGTGTTATTTGAGATAGCTTGGCGGATACACAGACCAATTCCATGGGTTGGAGTGGAGATATGACAAAGATATTTCCTCCTCAATGTAGGCTCACAGTACCAGGCTTTGGGTTAGACCTTTGGAATATTGCTTTGTTTAGTTTATGTTTTGGAAGGCTGGGAGCATATTACTTAAACTAATGCCTGGGCATGATTCTTCATCTGTCAACCTCTTTAAAAAAGGACAGAATGCAGACTTTGTACATTAATCAGTGTTCTATAACATTTCAACTTAATCTTTTGATTAAAACAAAAGGTTAAAGAAAGAATACTAGAAACAAAATTCCATTGATTTTTCAAAACCCAACAACAAGGCAAAACTGGATAAATATCAAATATATGTCTAAATGCCAATGTCACAAGTCAGAACCAAAAAGACTTTAAATCATTATTATTATAATATAGAAACAAAACAAAAACAGTGAAATATGAAAAAGAAAAATCTGCCCTTCACTCCTTTCTGTGTATTCTCATTTCCTATTTTCTTATATTTTTGCTCTTTCTGCTGATATTTTTTGTTTTATACTGTTCCAAGTATAATTTTCTTCTTTTCATTAGGATCAGAGGTAATGGATTAACATGTTTATTAGTGCTAGGGAAGGTGAGCACACGGGGAATAATTATATTAGATCTTGGAGGAAAGCGGGAACTGAACTTTGCCCGAGGGATCAGGGTTGCCACAAATATAAGGCAGAGGTTTTGGTTTTATATCAACAATTGTGTTTGATAAAGGATACAAGGATTGCAAATGTTATTGTCATGGGTGTCTTCTTGATTATAATCAGATATTTGCATTGTCACAGGACTCTGCAAGCCACTCACCTAGGTCATCAACTCATACTCAGAACTCAAGCTTTGGGGGATGGTTTTAAAAGTATTGGTTTCTTTCAGGTGTTGAGGACTTATAATAGATTCGAAAACACAAAAGCACATGAAGTTGTTTCCCTAAACCCTGGAAGGATTAGGATAAATGGAAGGGAATTGGACTCGCTCCTTCTGTCTCGAGTATCAACCTCTTTCCAAAGATATTATGCATTCCAATACGAGAGACGACTGATGCAACATTGGGACAGAGAAACAAGGGGATTTATTGATCCCACGAGCAAGTGTACAACCACCCTTAACCTCACTTTTGTTGAGCTTTGTAAATCCTAGGGCAATGGGACAAATAGCTTGATTGTGGTTTTAACCTCACTTTTGTTGAGATTTGTAAATCCTAGGGCAATGGGACAAATAGCTTGATTGTGGTTTTATTATACTCCTTTCTTGGCTCTTTTCATAACCTAAGAGATCATAAAGTCAAAGAGTTGCACCTTTTCGTATGCCAAAAGTGTCTTCAATAGTATAAAGCATGAACAAAGGCTTTTAAGAATTTGTTTTAGTTACCATATTTTGATGATGGATGGGCAGGAGAAGGGCACTTTGGGGACCTGTTATGCCCAAAGTCAAAAGTAAAACAGCAGTAAATGACAATCTCCAAGTCTAGGCTCATTTCAATGGCAATGCAACAAACAATGGCAAACGTTGGCTCATTTCTGGGTCTGGGAAGTACCGTGGGTGAATAAATCAACAGTAGGGGTCTCATTTACTTAATAATTACCTGATTTATGGACTCAGGCCAATGCAGACTTAATGCCAGGCTCGAATCTTGGAGAAATATCAAGCAGTCCATTAAAGGGGCGTGAGAGGAGCATCGAACATTTTCCAAGCAAGGGGCAGCCCTATTAAGTCTCCCAGAATTCTCAATTGAAGTTTAGAGACAGGCATGTCTTCCTACGAATGGAAGATTATGAGAAAAACTTAATGCGGGCCTGCTACCAAAGAAAGCTTTGGTCAACACGAATGTGACCTTATCAAGGAAATCAAGTAATGAAATAATGTCAGGATCCGAAATTAGCCTTGAACTTCTGAAATTGGGCAAACCAACATGTAGTTAAGCCTGAGGAGCACACAAATTTTGAGGCTTCTCGAGATGATGCCTTACCTGATGGGTGTGAACCAACTTATTCGTTGATGTATTTGCTTACGAGTCAAAACTGATCTCAGCAACGGAGACAGTTAACGAGGTTGTACTGCATTCCAGTCCCTTTAAATTTGCGATGTACTGAAAACAATTGGTTATTATAATTCAACTCTTTTTGTCTAATTATAATTATTGGTCTAAATATAAACAGTTGGCCTAATTATAATTATTGGTCTAATTATAGCAGTTGCGATTCTAATAAACTGAAGAGGTTAATTATAAGCTCTTCCACCCATCTACTACATCCCTCACCCTCCCGTCGCACCTCCGCAACCACTATAACACCTCCCCACCCACTCCTCTAACACATCCACACCTCCTCATCCACGCCTCCCCAGCCACCTCCACCTCCCCCGCTCCTACACTTCACCTCACCCACTCCTCTACCACCTCCACACCTCCCCAACCACCTCCACCGCTCCTACACTTCACCTCCCCAACCACTTCAACCTCCCCCAACCTACACTTCACCTCCCCAACCACCAGCCAATGCTCCCATACCACCTCCCCACACCGACTCCCCTACACCAGGCTCCGCTCTCCCTCCCGCTCCTAAACCTTCGCTTCCCTACCACCTCCTCACCTCCACTCCCCCCGCTCCTACACCTTCGCTTCCCTACCACCTCCTCACCTCCACTCCCCCCGCTCCTACACCTTCGCTTCCCTACCACCTCCTCACCTCCACTCCCTCCGCTCCGACACCTCCGGTTCCCTATACGACTCTCGAATTTGAGAGAGGCTTTTTCACCTCTCTCTACTGCACTCTCCTCAATATGAGACGTGCCCAGGAGACCCATTCCAATGCATTGGAATGGACCCACCACTATGACGTGCATCCCTTTTAATGGGAGACGCAAAGGAAAGCCACTCCCCATTTGGGAATGACCTCCTCAGGCTGTGGGGTTCTTCAACACCCACAAACCCCGTCTTCTATTGTTCGCACTCTATTCATCTTATTTTATACTGCCTAATTTTGCCGTCCATTAAATTTACTTTGCATGTGGGATGTAACTGCCCGCCCTTCACGGTATGTACTTTCATTTAATTTACTTCACATGTGGGATTCCTCCGCCCTCCCCTGTACCGTGTGAGGCAAGCAAGCCGCTGTAACACAGGAGGTTTTAATTTCTAAGCTTCAAAATAGATTTGAAGAGGGTGATGAATGAAGAACTGACCTGAAAATCTATGAAACCGTCTGGTCTTGCTGTATGTATCTATGGCTTTGATGAAAGAGCTACTGGATCATCAAGGACAAAATTGAAAGAGCTACTTAACAATGATTTTCAACACAAAGACTGAATTCAGAGCAACAATGATTTGCAACTCAAACACTGAATTCAGACCCACTCGACCGCCTCTTTCCAAGTCCACAGGAACGACCTTTCCTTAACATAGCTGAACAACCTTTCCTTGACATACCTGTAGGATTTCGCATCCAAGACAGCTGAGGAGTTTTCCTGCATCCAAAAGACAGCTGGGGAGTTTTCCAAAATCCTGAAGTTTGCAAAAAGTTTGCAAAGGCATCTGCAGCAGAATACAAAATTTCTTATTAATTTGTGAGAATGATAAACTTTGTACAAGGAAAGGAAGCAGACCGTCATAGGAAAAGGATGACTATCATCCTTTTCTGTTATTGTCTGTAAAAGGAAGGAATTGAAGCAGACCCTCTCATTCACTTTTTAAAGGAAGGAAGAGAAGCATACCGTCACATTTTTCTTTTTGTAGTCGGCATGGCGTATTGGCCTTGACATTGATAAAGTACACGTCTACTCAGATTTGGCTTCTCCCCTTTTTCTGTCTGAGCTTCGGCTTCTCCCCTCTATCTGCCAATAACTGCTTCGCCAATAACTGCTTCGGCTTCAAGCAACCACATTATTTGCCTTCCTCCAAAGACTCTTCATCTTCTGTTTTCAGGTACAAGCCGGACGACTCCCACTGCAATTCGTCTTCAACCTCGTCCACAAGATAATGGGCAAGGTGGTTTTTATCAGCAAAATTTGCAGCTTTCCTACCTTTGGGACTCCATATGAGAGGAAACCCTCGTGACACATTTAGGGCTCCCTGACGACAGAGCTAGAGGGGGAAAGTAAAGGTACTCGCATTTAGAATTTCTGGACCGATGTCCAGGTCCAGGTGTCAGTTTATAGAATGGCACGAAACCAAATCGATACACACCATTACGGTTTCACTTACTCCATGACACATAGACATGGTTATGGTTTCGTTCAAGAAATGGAATGTTTGGGTATCAAAATACATAAAACTTTAATCCATGGATGGGTGATATATTTATTGTGTTACTTTCAATAAATGAAACACTTTAACCACGTTTTGTTCCTCGATCCACACGGGAATAACGTACTATGATGGCATCGGTAGTATACAAACCAGGTTGCATCCTTTTCTCTTCTACTTGGTGTTGAGAGTGTCACTTTTAGTTGGGGTCAGTTAAATAATATAGCTTTACTATAACAAAAATAGTTCCCGTTATTTTATTATGTTACAATAACCAAATTCATATGGGATTTTTATTATGTGACAATAACCAAATTCATATGGGATTCTGTCTATGTAGCTAACTTTTCACTTTGTTCAGGTTTCGCTAGAAAGTTCGCTCAGCGTAGGTAAGGTCATTTAACCACTTCCCTTCTCATCAAAAGCAGAGCTCTCTATACGAAGCACAACCCAAACGCCCATATAGAGGCAAAGGATATGTCGTAGGATGTCTACTATGTTTTATTTCCCAGGATTATAAAGTATGATGCCTCAGACTAACCTTATTGCCATCATGAGAATAATATTGAGGGAGGACCTAGTCCAGCCAACCTATTGGATTCATGTTAATGCCACCTATTGCAATCAACAACCTGCAACTTGCCATTCTAACCCCACCCTTCCCAACTTGGCATCTATTTCAGATGAGAATATCTGCAATCCTCAATTCTTGATATCGAGTTGTTTTATATGTCATTTATGGATATGGGTGACTGCATGAACTCCAATCTAAGATTAAGGATAATGTGATTAAGGACTTACATTGAAGCTTTCATAGATGTTATCTGAGAAGATGTGAAGATAAAAGTCCTAATAATTGAGTTGTAACCGACCATTGCTACTGCTAAAAAAGAGTAAAAAATGAATGTTAATCTCTTCATACCTTTAAGCAATGTAAGTCTCTAAAAAAGAACATGCATACAGAGTTGCACCTTCAAAAACAAAAAAACAAATCTTGTGTGCAGAGCATCCATTTGTAAAACTCGCTCTTTGTATTGATAAAATCCACCCATATCTTCTATGAAACAAGTAGTCATCACTTGCTCATTCCTCCTCGGGCTTAGTGTTGAATTCGTCACACGATAAGTCATTTTTTTATGCATTTCACCAGTAGTCAATGTAGTTCATAGAGGCAATGCATGCACTTGCTAAGATAGTTGTGACTCTCTTGGTTAAGTTGCCTATCATGTACAAGCTTAGAACATTACGCTCCCAACCCGTCAATTAAGATCCCAGATAATAGCAAGATGCTCTCTGGTCTTTTTTTTGGTTAAGAAAATGTGTTAGCATTCAAGTATCTTGCAAAACAATTTGCACCGTAGCTTATGCATGCTCAATTTTGAATCTTCAATGGTCGCGCAAAATGACATATATGACCTAAGGCTTATATACGCATAGTAACATATCAAATTTGGATGGACGTCTTTTATCATGGTGAGAGCATACAGTTTTTACGTGCAAAGGTTATTAAATGTTATTTGGTTGGTTTGCAAAGCAACGGACAACCTTAGAGACAAGACAAACAAACAAACAAACCTCCTTCGCCCGCCTACTTCATTTTTCTTATGGTTGTCATTTTTTCGGGTAGGAGATCTGTGATGGGTTCGTATTTTATCTTTAAAGTTCATCGAGAATTCAAAGAAAGAGGCTCTGCAATGAAATTCTAAAGATTTCAATTACCAGGTCACCAAGCTTTCTTTCTGATTTGAGAACTATGATTAGCCCTGGAATCTGACTCTAGTTTAGTAAGCAAGCCTTTACTTGTCAGAATGAGGTCTCACTAGCTAGATTCAACTCCTGGATAGTTGTAGTAATTCGAAGTGAGGAAAGGAAGCTTGTATGAGGATACCCAGAGCTAAGGAGTGAGTCTCCCCTCCATCTAGCTCAAGCACCTTTCTTGATGTGTTTATCTTTCTTTCTGTCTCATACTGAGCAATGTCTAAATTGTTGAATTTGTTTTAGCTCTAATTGAAATCATAGTTTCTTCTACCAAGTATCCTTCATTCCCTAGCACCTTGTATATATTAATGCTACACTAATTAACCATGCCCATAAATCGTAACGCTGTCGGGGCCTCCTTAGAAGGTTATTCCTCCAATGCCATCTCAATACAATCGATACATTAAATTGAGCACATAGATCTGTCGACAAACACACAACTCACAAGATAGATCACACAATTTACTCAGCAATTGGAGAATGAAACAATGCAAAAATGGCTTGCAACTATGAATGCTTTCATTAATCAAAAAGTAATTAGATAATTAATTACAATGTAATACAATGGCTAAATAGCCACATGCAATTCGAATCCACATGAGGAAATTTGAATTGATTAGACTCTACTTGACTGTAGGTAACCAAGACCTTGTCTAAATTATTATCGGAGGACTCAATAGTTAACTGACCTTGTCTAAACCATTATCGGAGTTCATCTGAGTTCTAAAACACAACTCAAGTGTCTAATTCAATGTTAACTAAGGCTAACTGACTGTGGTAGGTGAAGAATGCGCCTCTCATGCATGCAACCATGCAAACCTAGTGCTAATTGAATGTAGAGGACTAAAACTGAATGTAACTGACTCCTAACTCAACTTGACTAGTCACTAACTGAACTCAACTGATGAAGGTTGGTATCGGCACTCCAGTGGCTCCTAAATAGTAGAGATTGATCTAGGGGGCTCCTTAACTGATGCATGCAAGTGCAATCAGTGGTAGTAGGCCTCAATTAGTGTTCCCCACACTTTAGTAATTGGAACATGTGCCACAAGTAAGCCAAGTGGACCCGATGGTGCTAGTGACTAAAATAGACAGGATGGACTCTCGATTTAGACATGACTCCTAATCTAGACATATGACCAAATTGGACAAGGGAAGATTAATAATCCTAACACCCCCTTGAATGCTAACTTGGACAATCTGTGGGCACTGGTAACTAAGACCATAGGTCACCCATTACATCAAGTAAAGTAAAGTAACTGCTCAATACAAGGAGTTGGGGAAAAAACCACATGGGAAAAAGCCCCCCCTCTATCTAAGCAGATAGAATTTGGATTCAAGTTTGAAAAACTTGGAAATATGTTGTTGCAACCCTCATCTCTGTGATGTAGCGAAGCAGCATGAAGGGTGTTTTGTGCACAGGTATTCTGGGGCCTGGCATGTAGACTTCTCCTTCTTGTCCTAAAATGTTGATGGAAGGAAGGAGGAATGTAACCTTTGCCTCTTTTTGGCTGAAGAGGTGTATGATTCACTCTATTCTCCTGAAGGCGATGTGACCGATCAGACCTTGCCATGTGACATCTTACAGACAATTTGTTGCATCTCTCTGAAGGAGGTAAGATTGCATGACATAGCGCAAGCTTCTTTGTCTTTTGAATGTCAAATGGATTTCCAGTCATCTTCCTAGCTTCTTGCTTGGAAGTAGGGACTGAATCTGAATCTGAATTTGAATGAATCTTAATCTCATGAACTGATACAACTGGTTCTGCAATACTAGTGGAAACTGCAAGAGAAGGAGATGTAATGTTTTTACCTTCCCTTTGAGAGTGCACTGGTTCTGAAAAAGGCATGAAGTGTTAGAACTCATATGCCTTGGAGGCATTATTTGCAACACCCTTTGCTATGATGTTCCCAATAGAGATATATGTGATCTCCACTAAGTTAGGACCAAAGACCACTCGCTTTGGAGAGCCAGTATGAGTCATCTGGTATACAGATAATAGGTTTGAAGCTAGGAAGGGAACATAGAGCACATCTCTAAACCTTCCATGTTCATGCTTGATAGAGCCCTTCCCTTTGGTTTGAACTTTACTGTTATTGCCCTACTGAATACTAGGACCATCAAAACACTGTAAAGAAGAGAATGATTCTCTGGATGCAACCATATGATTGGAAACTCCATAATCAATGAGGAAGACATGTATTGTTGAGCAGTTGGCCTTCAGTGCATGACCTCTTTCGAAGCAATCTTCAGTGTCTTCTGTTTGGTCAGACTTCCTTGCACTAGCAGGTGCATCAATGTTATGTTTCTTCAGAAGAAGAGTCATTTCATCAATTTGTCTTCTCATGCAAGAGCTATCTGGATGAAAGCCCCTTCCACATTAGGAACAAAGGGTCCTCCCTTTGCCATTATTCTTGCTTCTATTCGAACCTGAAGGCTCATTTGACTGCTCTTTCTTCACCAGACTCATCTCTTTGCTTCCCTTTGTCATTCACTACCTTACCTCCTCTTGCAACCAGTGCTTGATCTTTGGGAGATCAAATGATCCCCATTTGGATCAACTTGTAATTCTCATAAGTGAGAGATTGGATGAAAGCATCAAGAGTGGGCATCTTCCAATTTGGAGAGGTGAGCTTCACTGTTTGAAAGGTTGATACAAAGACTGAGTAGTTAGCACTGAGTTTTGAGAGAATGGCAAGGATGAGTTGATCATCCTCCTTCTCCACCTTGCATTACTTCAACTGGTATATCAGGTTCTTGAATTTTGTGAAAAATTCATTCATTGTTTCGAAGCTGGATGGATTAAGAGAGATCATCTCATTTTCTAGCTGATGGACCCTTATCTCATCCTGCTTATCAAATAAGGAAGCAAGCTTGTCCCAAATCTCCTTGGGAGTCTTCAATCCTTTGATGTGGAAGCAGAGATCTCGAGAGATTGAGAGGGACAAGTATCCAAAAGTTTCATCAAGCCTATTAAAGTACTTTTCTTTGTCATGATTAAGAATTGGCATTGCCTCTATCTCTTATGTGGGTCTGAAGAGCTTCTTGGTGCAAAGCAATCCCTCCACGTCCTCCTTCCACTGGTGGTAGTTGAAGGAAGTGAGCGGCTCTATTGGATGGGCCAGTTTGAATGTAGTAAAGAGGACTGAGCTACTGTAGCGAATGTAGTGAGGAGAAAGAGATGCTTGTAGCGAATGTAGTGAAAAGAGCTGATAACTTGTAAATCACACAATCAAACATACAAAATAAGGTCGACTACTTGCACATTTCAGGTTTTCATCACACCCAACATATTCTTTAACTCGGGGTATTAAGTGGTAAACCTTATGCTTCTAGTGTAGAGTAGGAATGGAGCAAATTGCTCAAAAAAAATGATCCAGTTGGAGATATGAGGAGGAGAAGTGCCTTGTCCGCCGAGGCTCTAATACCATATTAAATTGAGCACATAGATCTGTGGACAAACACACAACTCACAAGATAGATCACACAATTTACTCAGCAATTGAAGAATGAAACAGTGCAAAAATGGCTTGCAACTATGAATGCTTTCATTAATAAAAAAGTAATTAGATAATTAATTACAATGTAATACAATGGCTAAATAGCCACATGCAATTCGAATCCACATGAGGAAATTCGAATTGATTAGACTCTACTTGATTGTAGGTAACTAAGACCTTGTCTAAACATTATCGGAGGACTCAATAGTTAACTGACCTTGTCTAAACCATTATCGAAGTTCTAAAACACAACTCAAGTGTCTAATTTAGTGTTAACTGAGGCTAACTGACTATGGTAGGTGAGGAATGTGCCTCTCCTGCATGCAACCATGCAAACCTAGTGCTAGCTGAATGTAGAGGACTAGAAATGAATGTAAATGACTCCTAACTCAGCTTTACTAGTCACTAACTGAACTCAACTGATGAAGGTAGTTATCGACACTCCCAGTGGCTCCTAAATTGTAGGGATTGATCTAGGGGGCTCCTAAACTGATGCATGCAAGTGCAATCAGTGGCAGTAGGCCTCAATTAGTGTTCCCCACACTTTAGTAACTAGAACATGTGCCCCAATTAGGCCAAGTGGACCCAATGGTGCTAATGACTAAAATAGACTGGATGGACTCTCGATTTAGACATATGACCAAATTGGACAAGGGAGGGTTAATAATCCTAACACCAGGTCACCAAGCTTTCTTTTTTATTTGAGAACTGTGATTAGCCTTGGAATCTGACTCTAGTTTAGTAAGCAAGCCTTGACGTGTCAGAATGAGGTCTCACTAGCTAGATTCAACTCCTGGATAGTTGCAGTAATTCGAATTGAGGAATGGAAGCTTGTATGAGGATACCCAAAGCTAAGGAGTGATTCTCCCCTCCATTGAGCTCAAGCACCTTTCTTGATGTGTTTATCTTTCTTTCTGTCTTATACTGAGCAATGTCTAAATTGCTGAATTTGTTTTAGCTCTAATTGGAATCATAGCTTCTTCTACCAAGTATCCTTCATTCCCTAGAACCTTGTATATATTAATTGTAATATCCCAAATACTGATATTCTCTAATGTTCTATGATAGTGCTGACTCACACACTCAATCTCATACAAATTTGCAAAATGAATGTGCATGCAAAATCGCCATGCAAAAATGCCCTAAAATATAGTTGAATTAGGGTTAGGGTTTTGCAGAGAGAAATTAACACTTACCACTGATATTCTGGCTGATGATGACTCCAGAGATAGCTGCATGCATAAGTATCTGGATGGGTGGTCTAATAATGCTCTTTTCCTCCGGTGTTACCGCCCCGCAGTACCATAAAAACCCTCCAGACTGAAGGTGACGTTTTTGTAGGAGGAAAGGTTCGTTTGGGTTGAAACTTTTTAAGCCTGTTCGTCTGCTGATGCCAGATAGATGGCCTGGCACATGCGGAGGTTTGGCCGCCTCTAAGTTCCTTAGGGAAAAGATTGGCAGTTCTGCTGCTCACGCCCCCAACCGATCTGTTTGGCTGATAGCTGCTCCAGGTCAGCAAACTAATGGCTGATAATCACTACATACCATAGGATAGGCATGTTGAGAAAAAGAAAGATGACATGCGGAGGAAAGACTGGGTTTTGTGGTCTCAACGAATTCTTTTGTGTTTTCCTTGCTACTTTTGGCCGCAAAACATGGATCTGCTAATAACCCTTCGGAATGTGTTGGATATCTGAATACTGTAGTATATGATGGATGCAATGGATAAACCCGAATGATCTATCCCAATAAGAGACTAGGACAGATATCTCACTGCCAAACCCTTGCTAGCAGAAGACACCATCTCCAACCCCAACTGTCGTGGTTGCACGCTGTGCTACTGCTCGAAACTCCAAAATCAATTAACAATAACAATAGATATCTTCTTTGGTCCAATAACCCTTCTTAAATAGCTTTAGCATGTACTTTTAGGGTTTGCATGTCACTTTTAGGGTTTGTGCTTTACTTTTGCATGCATGCAATTCTATTTTCTCCTTGACTTTTAAGACTGAAGAAATAAGGCCTGCATGCTCCGCATGCTTTATGATAATAACTCTGATGGCCCTCTTTACTATACTAATGACTGAATAATTGTCCTAATGTGCTCCCGGTATTAAAAATCCTCGTTCAATTCCCTATTTATAAAAAATGGAACATTACAGTCCTCCCTCGCCAAAGATTGCTTGTCCTCAAGCAATGCCAACGCAACTCCACAATCAATCAAACTGAACCAACTGAATCCACGCATGATCCCTGGGTCCCAAATTATCCTAGGAGATCTGTAGCATCCTTTGCTCCAAGCATTGCACTGCATGGTACCATCACAAGATATCCCATGGAAGCCTCCTAGAAGTAGAGTAACTAACCACGGTGTAAACGAGGTACCATAACAAGAGACCTCCTAAAAGCATCCTCTAGCAATCACTAAGATGTAAATCACTGTTATTCCAGGGTCCCAAATCAATCTAAGAATTGCAGAGGTCAAAATGCATCCACCGCCACCCTGCGTAATATCGACACAAGGAACATCCTATAGACTCCCAAGTAACACCATTAGTAAACACTGTATCCATCCCTCATAACGTCTCCCACCTGGATCCCAATGCAACTTGTGCATATTTCATCCCAATTATCTGAAGGTTTTTGTGGGACTATACCCTTGGCTAGGAATGTCTTCTCAATAATCGCCCACTCAATAGGACACCAACTCTTAATCTCTCTCCAATCCAACCCCCGAAAAGGATTGTCCATAAGCACCATCACAAGGAATAATCTTGCCAAGATGACATTGTTCCCTTCTGATTTCAACTGAAATGCTCATATATTGCTACCCAATTTCTCGATCTTGGCCGACCTGTAAAAACCATCTGCAATTATGAAAATGTGGACTCAAGCTACCGCAAGCCTTGTCTATGTATTCCCGAAGAAGACTGTTTTGAAATGCAATAGTATGTTTCTTCTATTGCCCCATCAAGTAATTCAACTGCTCTTCAATACTAGAAAGCCTGACCGCTGACTCAACACATAATACTCAAAGAGCTGTAAGCTCAACATCTCGCTGTAATATGGTGTTCTGAAGTATCTTGGTCCTCTCTTTCATTACTAGAATGCTTTCTTTAACACATTCAATCTTCTTTTGCTGACTATCATCTGGAAGCTCTATCATGACTGTATAAACTCTCCCTAACCTCCATGTGTGACTGCTCATTGTCTCGACTGTTGTGCTCATTGCCTTGTACCTCATGTATTTTTCCTGTCATAACTGTTTGGGCCCCTGTTGTAGGTGATGAAGAGTGTACCAACTCCAACTCATCACACGACTTGTCCACAATCCAACTAGTGAATGTTCTTGTGTCACTAGACTCACAAGATGGCTCTAATGCTATCTCCGCATGCACATCCTCATCATGTATTGCTATCTTTTGAAAATTTGAAATAAATGCATCTGTACTACCTGTTTGCTTGAGTTGTGCTAGCTCTCTAAAGTGTACCTCAGGGTCCTTCCAATCAAACCCCTCAATGAACCTCTGTGCAAAATCTAGGTACGATGTGATGGTATTGTGACCCAGTGTCACTAACCCATGGTACCACCACTCATGGGATTCTCAATCCAAATGCAAAGTAGCCAATTTAATGGCATTTGTCTCAACCATGGGGTTGATCTAGAAGTATGTATCCAACTTCTGCACCCAATTTCGGGTCGGGCCACCCCGGGTGACCTCAAAGGTAGGGATAGTCAATTTCCCTACAGTGCACTGTAACTCATAGTTCTAGGTGAATGGCCTATTGTAAGGTCTGGGTTTGTTCTTACTTTTAAAGTGGCAGAAGTCAGTTAAGGTCATGGTTGAATGGAAGTCATCTCCTAAAGCTCTATACTCTCTCATATAAGCACTCATGGATTCTTCTGGTTCTACTTGTGCTAGAGGCATTGCTGCTGGACTATCTAAGAATTGAGGCATGGTGGGTCAGAAAGGATTGTATATATGGGGATGGATCTGCATGTTGGTATGTAAGTGTTCCCTACTACTGCTGGTGGATACCCTATCATTGTTGGGAAATAATGGACTGTGTGGGGTGGACCCATTTTTCTCAGTCATTTTCCTGAAGGTACTCATCATTTATTTTTTCCCAGTAGTGAGTTCTTTTATGGATGATATAAGACTGTTGAAATTTGTTTTATCATCCTTGGCCATTGTTTCTTTTCCCTTTCCAAACTGATACTCTATGTTTCCCAAATCTATGCCCTCTAACTCCTCTTCTTTGTCTCTGGTAAGTAATGTTGTATGGGTCTTCTAAATTCATTTATAATTTTGCATGCCCACAGTTGGCAAGGAAAATAGCTCTGATACCGCTGTAATATCCCAAATACTGATATTCTCTAATGTTCTATGATAATGCTAACTCTCACACTCAATCTCATACAAATTTGCAAAATAGATGTGCATGCAAACTCGCCATGCAAAAATGCCCTAAAATATAGCTGAATTAGGGTTAGGATTTTGCAGAGAGAAATTAAGACTTGCCACTAATATTCTGGCTGATGATGACTCCGGACATAGTTGCATGCATAAGGATCCAGATGGGTGGTATAATAATGCTCTTTTCCTTCGGCGTTACCACTCCGCAGTACCATAAAAACCCTTCAGACTGAAGGTGACATTTTTGTAGGAGGAGAGGTCCGTTCAGGCTGAAACTTTTCGAGCTTATTCGTCTGTTGATGCCGGAGAGATCACTTGGCACATGCAGAGGTGTAACATACCCAAAAATCATAACAACAAAATATGGCATAGTCCTCTCATGCTCAAAAGTAATACACATAATATACAAATCCCAAATTTTGTATTATGTGTTGAAGGAAGTTCAATTTCTCCTAAGTATGCACTCAGAAGAAAATGTAAGTATACAAGGTAACCCATCCATGCAATTTATGGTATTACAAGTATAAATAAAAACATAAAATATGTAAAAATATAATCTATTTCCCTTGTTTATTTTGAACTAACTTTCTAACGACTCATAAAAACATCCCAAAATAAACATAAACCATAGTTCTACTCTATTTACATAACATCCATTTCTTAAACATTTATGATTTAATATTCAATGATTTTTATTCACTAATTTCATAGTAAAGGACATATTACACTTTTACCAAAGTGTTTCTCCTTTATAACCCTACTATCAAAACTATACTCCATAAGGAACTACTAACTTGTAAAAGAAAATAAAACAAAACCTTATTTTCAATAACATACCTTTTTCTTCTTTTGGTTTATAAATTAACATCCTTATCCCATGTTCATATTTAATATATATAAAAACATGAATTTACTTTATAAATCTCAAATATAATCATTTAAAGCTCATAAGGATTTCGTTCCATCCCAACATATAATCTTCCATAACCATACTATATATATTCGTTTAAATCACGATTCTCCATATATGTTTTATGAAAAGTAGTGCGAAGCCTTACTCCACACTTATGTCATTTCTCGTTTTCCAAACTTCCAATTTAAACAAGTGGCAAGCTAGTGAAAATAAAACATAAATTTCAGTTCTTTATAGATACAATTCGAGTTTCAACTTTACGATGAAGTCTGATGACTGATAGTCAAACGTTGCGATCCCATCATGGATCCAGCGTATCCCTGAGTTTTTGTAAAAGGAGACTAAGGCTTGATAGTCTACGACCGATCCAGCGATTGATAAGAGGAGAAGAAAAAGAAACCATAAAAACTACTGACAGATCCAGGCTAAGTTTCAGTTCAAAACTTGGAGAGAGACGTTTTTTGCTTCTGCCAAAAAATATGAACAGAGAGTGATTTCGTGGGTATTGGTGTTGTTGGCTCCTAACAGAGACACGAGAATTCCTTCCAAAGTGTTCGTGATAAAAAATAAAACAGAACAACAAGATATCGTTTAAAAAAAACCACTTGCTTGTCAAAAACGTTGGATTTCATCATGGTGAAGTTATCTCACATGAAGATCTACTACCCACACACTTGAAGGTTGTTATAAATCTTTTTTTTTTTTAACTAACAGGAATTTACTATTCTTAACTCAGAACTAAAATGTCTGTAAGTTATTTAAGAAAAACCCGTGACTACCTCATTCATATTTATATATTACAACCAGGAAAATAAAGGTTCAACAGGTTGAGAGTCTATGCATATTTCCATCTTATATCCAACCAATAAGACAATTTAAACAGTAAACTCTGCAAATCGAAAGCAAGAATCCATCCATCCACATAACCTCTACGGATCAATATAAACAAATATATCAATTCTTTCCCCAAAGTTTTGTTCAAAATTAAAGAAACGTGTAACAACTAGGTACTTGTTTTCTGACAAACTACACATAAATCACAGCTTCATGAAATACAAAATAAGGATCTACTAGTAGCCTATTTACAGTCATTGCATTGGTAAGCAAACAACCCGAAGTCAAACTGAAGTATATGCGAAAACAAATCAGATCTACTTACGTGAATTCCAGGAAAAAACACACTTGGAGAATCAACTCCTCCCAACCATAGGAGGCAGCAACTCAATGGTTTGCTTCGCTCCACCCCCGAGCTGGATCACCAACCATGCACCCAAACAACAAGACACTTTCTCACAACACTCAAGCTCGAGTCCGTAACACGTTCTCACGATGGACTTATAACAAATAGAAAAAAACTCAACACATTCATTTTTCCCATGCACAACACGACGTCCTGTGCTATTCCAGTGCACTTATATAAATAGCTTTGCCCAGTTCTTATGCCATCTCAATCAAATCTCCAATCATATCCCTAAATCCCTATGATTTAGGATCTTGTCTGGTTGTTGAGTTTTGAATTGGATTTGATTGGTATCAATCACTCTAGCTTGCTTACACATGTTTTTTGGTGCCATGGTTGGTGTCCCCTCATATAGTTGAGTTCTCCAAGTGTTATGTTCTTTATTAATAAATAAATAGAAATCTTTATTTGTGCAAATGTCATTTCAGTCTTTGAGTTTCATAACTCATTACATAATAAAAATAATAATTTTCAAAACATGAAAAATAAAAACAATGGCATGGGGGTATTACATTTCTCCCCCCCTTGTTTTTAACAACGTCCTCGGTGTTCTTTTTATTATGAGCTCCCTTGCCCATTCTGGAACATGGAGGAATATGCTTCCCGCATTTTATCCTCCATTTCCCAAGTTGCCTCTTCAGGGCTGAAGTGCTTCCATTGCACTTTTATTTGAACGATGGCTCGATTCTAGAGCATACATTCCTTCCTGTCTAGAATGCGGAAAGGTTTGGTTTGGAACTTGCCCTCGGGTTCTACCTGAATCACATCCCAGTCAATTATATGAGTAGCATCATGTATATTTTTTTTAACAATGAAACATGAAATACATCGTGTACTTTTATATTAGGTGGAAGTGCAAGCTGATAGGCTACCGGCCCTATCTTAGCTAACACTTCAAAAGGTCCACAATACCTTGGTGCCAGGTTGGAACATCTTCCCAAACTCAAAGAACTCTTCTTTGACTTTACCTTTAGATATACATGATCGTCAACATTGAACTCTCCTGGAGTTCGTTTTAAATTTGCGTAACTTTTTTGCCGATCCTGGGTAACTTTTAAGTTTTGTTGCACCTCTTTCACCATCTGTTCCATTTCTTTTAACATGTCTGGTCCTAGAACAATCCCGTCGGTAGGGTTATCCTGAGACACAGGAGTACGACATTTCCGGCCATACAAAACTTCAAATGGACTCATTTTCAAAGAAGCTTGATACCCATTATTATAAGCAAATTCTACCAAATGAAAATACTCTTCCCATTTACCTCGTTTATCGATTACATACATTCATAGCATATCTTCTAACACTTGATTAGTTCTTTCAGTTTGTCCATCTGTTTGAGGATGATAAGCAGTGCTAAAATTTAGTTGTGTATCTAGACCTTTAAACAAGGATTTCCAAAAGTTACCAGTAAATTTCACATCTCTATCAGAAATCACAACCTTTGCAATACCATGTAACCGAAATATTTCTTTCATAAAAATATCAGCTATATTAATGGCTTTAAACGTAGACTTTACAGGTCTGAAGTGAGCAGCTTTACTGAACTTATCAACAACTACAATTATTGAGTCATGTTGCTTATTCGTTTTAGGTAATCCCGTTTTAAAATCCATGCTTATTATCTCCCATTTCCATTCTGGAATAGGTAAGGGTTGTAGTAACCCAACAGGATGTTGATGTTCAGTTTTTATTTGTTGACATTCAATACAGCTAGCTAGGTAATTTGCAGCATCATTCTTCATGTTAGGCCAATAATAGTTTTTTCTTAACTTAGTTACCATCTTTTGGTATCTTGGATGTTCAGAATATGGTTTCTTATGTAGTTCATTAAGAATTAACTGTTTTACTTCTTCAGAATCTGGTATGTATAATCGATTTTTATAAACTAACAAGTATTTCGAGCTTATGGAGTAAGGTGAATTACTTCCCTTATCATCTATTTCCAATTGTTCTTTAATCTTTAAGTACTCTTCATCATTTTTAACTACTTCTTTTATTAAACCTTCGAGATTTGTTTTATAACTGCTGAAGGCAACTGAACAATGTGGAATGGCATTTCTACTCAGGGCATCCACCACCTTGTTCTCTTTGCCTTTAATATGTTTAATTTCAAAATCATACTCGCTCAAAAACGCTAGCCACCTTGCTTGGCGAGCATTCAAGTTTTGTTGATCAAATAAGTATTTTAAGCTTATATTATCCGACATTATGGTAAATTTTCTTCCTATTAAGTAATGTCTCCACATCTTTAAAGCATGTATTATAGCAGATAACTCCAAGTCATGTGTTGCATAGTTTCGTTCATGTAATTTAAGTTTTATTGATTCATAACTTATTACATAATCCTCTTGTAATAACACACCACCTAATCCTTCTAAATAGGCGTCTGTACATATTACAAAGTCCTTGTAAGGATCTGCAATCCTTAGAATAGGTGCGGTGGTTAATAAGTGCTTAAGTTTTTCAAATCTTTCTTGACATTTATTAGACCATATGAATTTAGTTCCTTTCTTTTGAAGTGAGGTTATTGGATAAGCAATTCTGGAGAACCCTTCAATGAACCTACAATAGTAACCCGTGATTCCCATAAAAGATCGAATCCCGGTTACATCCTTAGGAACTGGCCAATCATTGATTGCCTTGATTTTATCTGGGTTCACTGAAATACCTTCCTTAGTTATTATATGACCTAGGTACTGGATTTTATCTTGAAAGAATTCACAATTGCTAAACTTTGCATAAAGTTTATGTTATCTTAAGGTTCGCAAGACTAGTTCTAAATGTTCTATGTGCTCTTCTTAGTTTTTAGAGTATATTAATATATTGTCAATAAATAGTATTACAAACTTATCTAGATATTTGTGAAGAACACTGTTCATTAAACACATGAACGTGGCTGGGGCATTGGTCAAGCCAAATGGTACGACTAAGAACTCGTAATGCTCATACCTTGTTCGGAAAGCCGTTTTATGGACATCCTCGTCCTTAATTATTACTTGATGGTAACCAGACCTTAAATCGATTTTAAAGAATACCGATGCTCCCCGTACTTGATCAAACAAGTCGTCAATGCGTGGGAGAGGGTATCTATTTTTAATTGTCATTTTATTTAATTGTCTGTAATCGACACAGAGCCTCAATGTGCCATCCTTCTTTTTAACAAACAAGACAAATGCTCCCCATGGAGACACACTCGGTCTAATATATTTTTTATCTATTAAATCTTGTAGTTGTAATTTTAGTTCTACCAACTCAGGTGTGTTCATTCGATAAGGGGTCTTCGAGGCGGGTACTGCTCCAGGTACCAATTCAATGGTAAAGTCAATATCCCTCCTCGGAGGTAGTCCCAGTATCTCTTTTGGGAAGACATCTTTAAAATCATTTAAAAAGGGAAGATCCTCTAGATTAAGTTTTATTTCTTTATCATTAGTTTTGGTGATGTGTACAACAAAAACCCTAATCCTTTTCTAGCACACTTTTTCAATTGCAAGGTAGAAATTTTCCTAGTAAGAATCTTCTTTGGAGTTTCTCTAACCATTTTACTTTCACCATTTTCATCAATACAATCAAAAGTTTTCTCAAAAGAATTTAGCACAACTTTATGTTTTTCTAGCCAATCCATGCCAATCAATACATCGTAAGATCCTAATGGTAAAACATTCAAATCTAGTTTTGTAATCAAATCTTGCATATGAACTTCACAACTAGAAATAAAACTGGTTACTTTTCTTTTTGTTCCTGTGGCTAATTACACTAACCACGATTTTTCAAAATCATACTTTCTCATTTTACACAAATCTACTAACTTAGGAGATATATAACTTAGGGTAGAACCAGAATCAATTAATATAGAAATAGGTTTGTCAAGGATCAAACCATCTACCTCAATCATGGAGGGTTGATAATCCGCTTGATGATTGTCCAGCGCTGCTCTAATCTGCGGTATGTTCCGAGCAACTTCTCCCACTGTGGCTGCTCCTCGAACTATGTGAATATTCTGATTATCCTTTTTATGAGGACAATCCCGATAGAAATGACCCTCCTCGAAGGGTTCTCTTTTTATTTCTTCATTTTTCTTATTAAAAGTAGTATCTTTATACTCAACAGTTCTCATAGGTTGTTTATATTCCGTTCTGGTTTGTTTGTCCTTAAAGGTATTTTTCTAGAAACTTTGATGTTTATTATTAAAAGGTTGAAACTCTCTTCTCTTAAAACCATTTCCATTGAAATTAAAGGGATTTTCACTTTTACTCTTGGATTGGTCATATGTTAATTTGCCCTTCCTCATTGCTTCATACAAAGTTTTAGGTTCATCAAACTCCAATTTATCTTTATAAAAGTTAGGCAAGCAGCCTAGAAACCTTTGTATTTTAGGTTTTTCTTCGTTTAGGTAAGGAACATATCTTCATAGAGATAAGAATTTATTACAAAAGTCATGCATGGACATGGATCCTAGTCTTAGCTCATAAAACTCTTTAGCTTTCCCTTCGTAGTAATATTTCGAGAGGTGTTCCTTTTTAAATTCCTTTTTAAACCAGTTCCAACTTACTTTCCTATCATTTATTCGTTTTGTTCTTTTTAAATCTTGCCACCAAATCTCATCCTTTCCGACTAGATTGAAGATGGCTATTTTGCCCTTCATGGAGTTGGAGTAATTGTACATAGTGAAGTACTTCATCCCAGAGAGCCAAGCCTCAGATTCTTCTCCATTTTTGACTTCGCCGTTAAAGGTAGGAGGCTTTTTTTTTAAAATTCTCCTGTTAGCTCATCTTTATATTTTCTTTTCTTCCTATGTCTACCCTCAGAACTGTCGCTAGAATACTCTGATTCACTAGATAGGTGGCTTCCGTTAGAGTAAGGTTAGTCAGAGGATGAGTTTTATTGTCTATGCTTTTTTCTTCTTCTTTTCATTAGTTATCTCATGCAGTTTAAATAGTAGGGCTTCATTTAAGTCTTCATGAGTCTTAAAGTTCATAATTTCTTCTTGTTAGTCCCTCATTGTTTGTAGAATCTCAAAATTAACAATGTTGTTATTAGGGGGATCCTCATTATTAGGTTGAACCCCTGCAGGTGGGGTAGGGGATCGTTTTCCAGCCATATCTTCCTGCAGTTTAGTAAGACAGTTTTCTGTTATACAAGAAATGCGAACAAAAATTTACAACTATTAGTTTTCAGAAATATGTGTATGGACACCATAAGGCCAAGTGTCATAACCCTACTCTGGTACCACATGTAACGTACCCAAAAATCATAACAACAAAATATGGCATAGTCCTCTCATGTTCAAAAATAATACAGATAATATACAAATCCCAAATTTTGTATTATGTGTTGAAGGAAGTTCAATTTCTCCTAAGTATGCACTCTGAAGAAAATGTAAGTATACAAGGTAACCCATCCATAAAATTCATTGTAATAGAAATGTACGTATACAAGGTAACCCATCCATGCAATTTATGGTATTACAAGCATAAATAAAAAACATAAAATATGTAAAAATGTAATCTCTTTTCCTTGTTTATTTTGAACTAATTTTCTAACGACTCATAAGGACATCCCAAAATAAACATAAACCATAGTTCTACTCTATTTACATAACATTCATTTCTTAAACATTTATGATTTAATATTCAATGATTTTTATTCGCTAGTTTCATAGCAAAAGACATATTACACTTTTACAAAAGTGTTTCTCCTTTATAACCCTACTATCAAAACTATACTCCATAAGGAACTGCTAACTTGTAAAAGAAAATAAAACAAAACCTTATTTTCAATAACATACATTTTTCTTCTTTTGGTTTATAAATTAACATCCTTATCCCATATTCATATTTAATATATATATAAACATGAATTTACTTTATAAATCTCAAATATAATCATTTAAAGCTCATAAGGATTTCGTTCCATCCCAACATATAATCTTCCATAACCATACTATATATATATTCGTTTAAATCACAATTCTCCATATATGTTTTATGAAAAGTAGTGTGAAGCCTTACTCCACACTTATGTCATTTGGCATTTTCCCAACTTCCAGTTTAAACAAGTGGCAATCTAGTGAAAATAAAACATAACTTTCAGTTATTTATAGATACAATTCGAGTTTCAACTTTATGGTGAAGTCTGATGACTGATATTCAAACGTTGCGATCCCATCATGGATCCGGCGTATCCCTGAGTTTTTGTAAAAGGAGACTAAGGCTTGATAGTCTACGACCGATCCAACGATTGATAAGAGGAGAAAAAAAAGAAACCATAAAAACTACTAACAGATCCCCTAAGTTTTGGTTCAAAACTCGGAGAGAGATGTTTTTTGCTTCTGCCAGAAAATATGAATAGAGAGAGATTTCGTGGGTATTAGTGTTGTTGGCTGATGGTTACTGAGTTCATGGCAGAGTGTATGTAAAGAAAACTGAAAACGTTGAGTACCACAGAGGGAAGAGAAAAAAAAAGGTTGTAAGGGTTCGCAAGACGCCTCCTAACAGAGACACAAAAATTCCTTCCGAAGAGTTTGTGATAAAAAACAAACAGAAGAACAAGATATCGTTTAAAAAAAAAAAACCACTTGCTTGTCAAAAAAGTCGGATTTCATCATGGTGAAGTTATCTCGCATGAAGATCTACTACCCACACACTTGAAGGTTGTTATAAATTATCTTTTTTTACTAACAGGAATTTACTATTCTTAACTCAGGACTAAAATGTCTGTAAGTTATTTAAGAAAAACCCGTGACTACCTCATTCATATTTATATATTACAACCAGGAAAATAAAGGTTCAACAAGTTGAGAGTTTATGCATATTTCCATCTTATATCCAACCAATAAGACAATTTAAACAGTAACCTATGCAAATCGAAAGAAAGAATCCATCCATCCACATAACCTCTACGTATCAATATAAACACATATATTAGTCTTTCCCCAAAGTTTTGCTAAAAATTAAAGAAACGTGTAACAACTAGGTACTTGTTTTCCGACAAAGTACACATAAATCACAGCTTCATAAAATACGAAATAAGGATCTACTAGTAGCCTATTTACAGTTCATTGCATTGGTAAGCAAACAACCCGAAGTCAAACTGAAGTATATGCAAAAACAAATCAGATCTACTTATGTGAATTCCAAGCAAAAACACACTTGGAGAATCAACTCCTCCCAACCATAGGAGGCAGGAATTCAACGGTTTGCTATGCTCCACCCCTGAGTTGGATCACCAACCATGCACCCGAACATCAAGACACTTCCTCGCGGCACTCAACCTCAAGTCCGTAACAAGTTCTCACGATGGACTTATAACAAATAGAAAAACGTTGAACACATTCATTTTTCCCATGCACAACACAGCGTCCCGTGCTATTCCAGTGCACTCATTTAAATAGCTTTGCCCAGGTCTTATGCCATCCCAATCAAATCTCCAATCATATCCCTAAATCCCTATGATTTAGGATCTTGTCTGGTTGTTGAGTTTTGGATTGGATTTGATTGGTATAAATCACTCTAGCTTGCTTACACATGTTCTTTGGTGCCATGGTTGTTGTCCCCTCATGTAGTTGAGTTCTCCAAGTGTTATTTTCTTTATTAATAAATAAATAAAAAGGTTTGTTTGTGCAAATGTCATTTCAATCTTTAAGTTTCATAACTCATTACATAATAAAAATAATAATTTTCAAAACATGAAAAATAAAAGCAATGTCATGGGGGTATTACAAGAGGTTTGGATGCCTCTAAGTGCCCTAGCGAATTGATTGGCAATTCTGCTACTCATGGCCCCAACTGATCTGTTTGGCTGACAGCTTCTCCAGGTCAGCAAACTGATGGCTGATAATCACTGCATACCGTAGGATAGGCCTGCTGAGAAACAAGAAGCTGACATGCGGAGGAAAGACTAGGTTTCGTGATCCCAGCGAATCCTTCTGTGTTTTCCCTGCTACTTCCGGCTGCAAAACGTGGATATGCTAATAACCCTTCGAAATGTGTTGGATCTCTGAATACTGTAGTATATGATGGAGGCAATGGATAAACGTGGATGATATATCCCAATAAGATACTAGGGTAGATATCTCACTACCGAACCCTCGCTAGCTAAAGAAACTCTCTCCAACCCCAACTGTCAAGGCTACACGTTGTGCTGTTGCTCGAAACTCCAAAATCAATCAACAATAACAATAGATATCTTCTTTGGTCCAATAACCCTTCTTAAATACCTTAGCATGTATGTTTAGGGTTTGCATGTCACTTTTAGGGTTTGTGATTTACTTTTGCATGCATGCAATTCTAATTTCTCGTTGACTTTTAAGACTGAAGAAATAAGGCTTGCATGCTCCGTATGCTTTATGATAATAACTCTGATGGCCCTCTTTACTATACTGATGACTGAATAATTGTCCTAATGTGCTTCCGGTATTAAAAGTCCTCGTTCAATTCCCTATTTATAAAAAATGAAACATTACATTAATGCTACACTAATTAACCATGCCCATAAATTATAAGGCCGTCGGGGCCTCATTAGAAGGTTATTCCTCCAATGCCATCTCAATACAGTCGATACCATATGTGTATCATTTTCCTAACTTGCCCCAATCATCAACGAGTTTTCCCAAGTAGTCATTCCATGTCTTACCTGTTCTACCCCACATCCCACCTTTGCAATCATTGGGGAGATGCAACAGTAGTGGAGTGAAGGCAATGTCGTGGATAGGGTAGTAGTAATGAAGTGAAGGCGACCTCATTGATAGGGTAGTGCAACTGGTGCAAAAAAGGGTTAGGAAGGCATTGCTGGAGGTGGCCACATATCTAACTGGATGAGATGAAAAGCTTCAAGATATCATATTACCAACAATCATGTTCTTTGCCTGACATTAGATATGTTGTAGGTAAGTGAATTTTACCTTCCCTGCAGAGTAAAACTTTATAGAAACTTGATTGGACAGCATTAGTTATCCACCATAGTGTTGTTCTTGTCATAGCCGATGGAGGTGGATTTATGTAGTAGAACGAGAGTTTTGTGGCTGCTAAAGTTAAAGAAGACGTCAAAGCAAATGTTTTATCCAGTGGAATAGTCTCGGGTAGGTGTGTGATCAAGGATCTGGCAGGTTGGCCGTAAGTGGAGTGAGTTAAACTTGAGCTAAACTTTACATTTTTGTTGGTGAAATTTACCAGAATTTGGGAAGGAATTTTTGTTAAAATTGCTATTTTGGATGCTGGAATTGCAACTTTAGTTGCAAAAATAGATTCAACACTCTGGATAACTGTTAAAGCATATGTAATTTCAATAGATCACTCCGTATGTTACTTCTTCATCCGTTCATTCCCATTTACAAAGACAGATTGATCATGCTTCTTAATGTGTTCTCCTTTCCAAAGGCGGACTGATCATGCTTCTTAATTTGTTCTCCTTTCCAAAGCCTGACCATGCCCAAATCGAGTTAAGTGCAAAGAAGTCCATCTAGTACAGAGCTTGATAAAGAAGGGAATCTAGAATAGATCTTGACATGTGCACTACATGCTGCATGTAGTAGAGCACACCACTTGGCATTGGCAATTGAATCAAGCATGGAACTTGGCATTAAAATCAAATATGTAAAGGAATATAGATCATGGTTTTTACCAATACAACACGGTGATGATGGGCATTTGCAACTTCCGCAGCAATGTGGAGGAAAAAAAACCAAGTGTGTAAGGACTACCAACATTATTGAATCGCTTGTTGGTGCGACCCTGCTATAGCGACATCCAACATTTTGAATCGCTTGTGAGTTACCTTACAATTATTATTTATTGATTTCCTCATTAGCGAATATGCAATTGGCCATTGACTTGAAATTGGTAAAAAAAATATTGTATGCATGAATTATAAATGTCTGGTATTTTTTTAGGTACACGTAACCTACGATGCAGATGCAGGTTTGCATTATGATGCCCAAAGAGACATTCTTCGGATATAGGTAAGCTTCCGAGGCACCACAAGTGTAGTTTCTTTAATTCTATTGTCACATTGATGCACCATGTTTTTTAACCTTAAAAGGACATAGAAAATATTGGAGTTATAGAAATAGTGGAGTTATAGCTTTAGTAGATGATTGTGAACACAGTTAATAGATGGATGATGGATGACAAGGAATAGATTGTAAATGTGTAGGGTATAGATGGTAAACATGTAGGGATCCACATGTCAATAGATGTGAAACATGCAACAAGCTAGAAGAAAGCCTAAGGAGATATGATGACTAACATTTTATGTTTATAAATGAATGTGATCTTTAATGTAAATGAAAATGATGTTAAGTATAGGATATCTCAATGTTCTTTTAACCGAAGTTGAAACACGCAAAATTAAATTCACTTGGATATGAGGCCAAATAAAGCGTTAAAGTTTTTTATCATTCAAATAAGCATTTCACACTATAACATTAACAAAAATGAAAATGATGTTAAGTATAGGATATCTCAATGTTCTTTTAACCTAAGTTGAAACATGCAAAAATTAAATTGACTTGGATATGAGGCCAGATAAAGCATTAAAGTTCTTTATTATTCAAATAAGCATTTCACACTAAAAACACAGGATAAATGGTAAAAATCTGTCTTGGTTTTTGTACATATTATTAGAAACGGCCGCAAGCCCATTCACTTTACTCCATGACAGATAGACACAGTTATAGTTTCACTTTAAGAAATGGAATGTTTGGGTACCAAAATACATACAACGTTAATACATGGATGGGTGATATATTTATTGTGTTACTTCCAATAAATGAAACATGGTAGAGTTGCAAAGCAACTAAGTCCATGTGTATGGGATAAAGACATGCTTAAGGGATAGAGACATTGTGAGTTTTAACAAAGTAGTTGTGAGTTTTAGTAAATTAGTTACAAGCTTGCTATAAAATTGAGATAATTACTACGAAAGATAGAAAGCTAGTGTGATTAAACTCCACTCCAGTGATTTGCAATGGATAGAATTCAAAATCATTATTACAATAACTCACTGTTGTTGAATAAGCTACAACAAGCCACTTTTACCTCTGCTTATTGTGCTCTAGCAGCTACCCCTATTTCTTACTATGCTCTAGCAGCTACCCCTATTTCTAATGCTACAAGTGGAACAATAAAAATAAGGAAGTTGTCATGGACTCAATACACAAAATTGGAGGATTGCTTTAGCTTGGATCCCTGACAACAAATGTAACACAGTGGTCATGCAATGGCTATGTCCTATGGATAAGAAAAACAAATTTGGAAGTTAACATGGTAGGACCTGCNTGCTTTAGCTTGGATCCCTGACAACAAATGTAACACAGTGGTCATGCAATGGCTATGTCCTATGGATAAGAAAAACAAATTTGGAAGTTAACATGGTAGGCCCTGCCATATTCACGAGGAACAAAATCAATGCATTATTTTATCAGTCATCAAATTCAATGCAATTTTATCACTCATATTCATGGTTAAGAATTAAGAATTATAAAATTGTGTTTTGTAAACATATAATGAAGATGCATTATGTCATCAAACCCATTCAAGTTTTTAATTATTGTAATTGATTTGCTTACGATTCTCTTCAGTGTAGTTTTGATGATTTGGATCACTTCGCAATAACAACAATAAAAAGTTGTCAAATAATTTTAGAAATGTAAACGTCTTTACAAAAAATACAATGTAATGTAGGACATGAAAACTAGGAGCAAGCTAATTGTAACTGAGTGAAAGGACATGCATATAGAGTTGCACCTTCAAAAATAGAAAGAAAATCTTGTGTGCAGAGCATCCATTTGTAAAAATCATTCATTGTATTGATAAAATCCATCCATATTAGTAGTGTTTTCATAGACGGACAACGAAGTAATATAATGCATCATGATATTCTGTGAAACAAGTAGTCGTCTTGTTTATTCCTCCTACGACTTAGTATGGAATTACTCACACGATAAGTCATTTTTTTATGCATTTCACCATATGTCAATGGAGTTCATTGAGAAAACATATGCACTTGCTAAGATAGTTGTTTATTCTCTTGGTTAAGTTGTCTACCATGTACGAGCTTAAGAACATTACGGTCCCAACCCATCAATCAAGATCCCAGATAATAGCAAGACTCTGCCTGGTATTTTTTTGTTAAGAAAATGTGTCCGCATTCAAGTAATATGCAAAACAATTTGCACAGTAGCTTACACATGCTCAGTTTTGAATCTTCAGTGGCCCCTTAAATAAAATCAATCAATTAGTTTGCTTTGTAAAATACATAAACAAGTATATCACTTATAGGAATTGCTTAAATGAGACTAGCACCACCAATCAAAATTCCTTTCATTTGAAAATTCTTTAGATAAACATGTTTTCCAAATTTATGTTCACGATGACTTTTCCAGGAAATATATTTCTTGTTCATTGTTAGTGTTTTGTCCCCTCTAGAGAAGATGTAGGTTTCACTGAGCAAACTCCAAGATACGAGGCCGCATGGAACAATTGGAATACCATTTCCAGTTACTGCTTTAGCTTTGCAATAATATGTTTTAACTACGATCCTGGATTTTGTTAGATGCTTGTCATTTCTTCTCTTAACATACATGCAAAAGTTTACAAGGATTAAGAAATGTCGTGATTAACAATCAATACGTATATAGTAATAAAATGGACACTTCATGGGAATACTTCTAACTATGTGTAGCTCATATTTCATGAGTAAATAATCAAGTATGTATTATGCATGACTACTATAAAAAATAATCCTCTTGAGAAAAGAGTATGTTGGAGTTACAGAGGATGTTTCTTTTTTATGGGTGGAAAGCTTATGTATATAGCAACAAACAAGATGGGCGAGCCATAGCCCAAATTATGGGACATTACCAGAGATTATGGAGTGCAATAGGTGAGGTATGTATTGTTAGTGAACCTTTGGTAAAGGTTCTTTGATTGGTTGATGGTGGAAATCCTGTAATGGGATACTTCTATGAGGCCATGGATAGGGCCAAGGCAGTTATCTATCAATGCTATGATGACAAGGGGGAGGAAGGACTCACCGAGAGAGCTCAAATTTGGGGTGTGATTGATGAGAGATAGAATAACACTCTCCATCATCCCATTCATGCAGCAGGGCTCTACCTCAACCCTGCATTCGCTTATACTTGTGGATTTAATTTTGATGGTAAGGTCATGGATGGTTTTTTTCCAGTATCTTCAAAGGATGGTGCACACTTTAGCTGAACACTTAGAGATTTCCAAACATATGGAGATATACATTATGGCATCCGAGGTTTTGGGTATGAGATATCTTTCCTAGATAGGACCAAAAAGATGCCATTTAAGCTTCAATTTCAAATTATGTTTTTCCTTTCTATATATTTGACATTTATTACTTGATGGAAATAATAAAATATAGCATGTTGTCTTCTTTTGAATCCTTTAATTTTATTCATTGTAGATGTCTGGTGGAAACACTATAGTGGAAAGCTCCTAGAGTTACAGAAACTCTTGTTTGGGTGCTTAGCCAAACTTGCAGTTCTTGAGGGTGTGAGCGCAACTGGAGTGTCTTTGAACAAATACACTCCAAGAAGTGCAACAGGTTAGAAATGTTCAAAATGAAACAATTATAATTTAAATTGTTTATATATTTTTTTAATTTTTAATTTTAATTTACTACATTTTACCATGACTAACTATGGCACTTAATGTTCATACAAGGTAGTTACCCAATTCCTTAATGACATTGTGCATGTCTACCACAATCCAAGGCTATGGGTGAAGCAAATTGACAAAGAACCTTACGTAGAGACCATCACATTGGAGTCCATTAACACCACTACTTGGTGGAGGGTGGAGATGGAGGAGGCACCCAAGTGGTTGGAGGAGGAGGATCATGCATATGATATTGGGGAGGACACAACAACAGAGGATAAGGGGGAGGAGGAGCAAGATGATGATCCACTTCTAGTGCATACATATGTTGAAGAGGAGACTGATCTTCTGATGAAACTAATGCCAACCACCACCACCACCTCCATGGAGACCTTCAATTGGAGTTGGGGCTAGGAGGAGACAACCCAGTTTGTCTTCCACCTCAACTGGAGTAGTTGGAGTCTCTAGATATTCCACTCCAACCTCATCCTTAACACCTCCATAACCACCTACTACTTCCAGAGGAATAGTGGTTCCCTCTACCTATAAAAGGGGTATAAGTAATCGATGATTGGAATTCCTATGATCTATCATTTTGATTGCATATGTATTATTTAGCATCTAGATGCCTCATGCTGATTTAACTAATGAGATACATTTATTTTGAGCATTTGATGTAATTTTGTATCATCATATCAAGAACATGTTTCAGAAATTTTAGTTTAGTAATGATATGTGACCACCTGACATGTTATGCATCTTATTTATTACGTGTATCATAATATTTATGTAGCAATATGTCTAATTGATTTTTTGTTGCTTTATATGTTTTTTTTTAAATGGGTATTTTTTTATTTTTTAAACCTTTCGCTGATAACACCGAGAAGTTATATTCCAGACCCTCTTCGATACTTTCTCCAAGACTATATATGAAACATTGCTCAAAACCCATCCTATTACAAAAAGAGATATTGAGGCAGAAGAACAAGGAGAGGATCCCCAAGAAGTGCCATTAATAGAGACACTTGAAAACTCTAATACCATAAGTGCTCAAAGAAGATCGAGGTGATTCTTTAAGGAGCTTGACCAAACGAAACCTGAACACAAGGATCTTGAGGAGGGAGATGAAGTTATAATTGTTAAGAGTCTATATAGGAGGCCACATACTCATTCTTCCACCAAAGAGGCCTATGAACCAACTCCTATAAAAGACGCAAATCCAATAAAGTCTGAGATATCAATTGAAGGTGTTGCATAGTTTCCTTGTCTCAAGATTGAAGAAGCAGGTCCAATGGGATTTGGTATAGTTGAAATAACCATAACTTATATCCCAACACCTTTCGAGGCACTACATATAACTGAATATACACTACCCTCCAGCTCAGTACATTCCTTTGGCTTGCTAAAACAGGGAAAGAAGAAAAGTAAAAATGTTTAAACTATGAAGAAAGGGGTTAAGGAATATCAAGTTGTGGATAGAGATGTTAAGAAGGAGAGTGAGACTCTCAAGAAGAAGCACGCTTAACTAAGGGAGAAGAAGGGTCAGATAACTCCCAAGTATAGACTTTTGTTCAAAAGGCCAAAAAAATGGTATAAAGAGATAAGACAACTAGCAAACTAGAACAAAATATTGAAAATCAAGAATTTAAAGTAGAGCATGGGGATCAACAAGACCATTCAGATAAACTTGATATGTTGATTCATGCAGGAGAGCACGCTTGATGTAAGAAAGAGGAAGGGTTGAAAGAAAGGAAACTTTTTGTAGGAGGTTATTTGCATGAGGACATGCAATTGCTCTCATGTGGGGGAGATGTTGAGTCTAATATTTGTCTCATTTTGTTATTACCATATGACCTTTTTTACCCATATTTCCTTCTTTTGCCACTGTTTTTTATCCTTTCTTTCATCCAAATTTCCATTTCCATGTAATATCTGCTTAAAGGATGTCCAAGGTAACTAATTGAGCCTCTGAGCATAATCCTATATGTTTTTTACAAACATTTGGAGTAAATTTTATCGTGACTAACTATTACAAGGATTTCATTGTTTTCCATGTAGCTACAGAGTATTCGGCAGTGACCCACTAATTATCGGAATCACAGAACCCAATGACTATTGAAATCATGGAACTCAATGACTACTAGAATCACAGTCCTATGAATTTACAATTGCAGAGTCCTATGATTATCATAGTTGAAGAGTCCCCTAACTGTCGAAATTCCTGTAGGTGTCATCCATGAACGCATTCGTTGGTTTGACTACTTCCTCCCCTTTAAGACAAAAACAAGAATATGGACTTTGTTTTGGAACAAATCAACAAGGTTATCCTCCTATTCGTTTAGATCTAGGACCTTCTTCAAGTGTGGGACATGTGGTCAAAGAAAATTTTCAACGTCTAGATGTACGACCCATAAACAAACTCAGCTACGATATCATGCTTTCAGTCATGAAATCGTTGAAAAATGATGGTTTCGTATGCCATCCATGTCATTAGATCCATATTCATTGATAACGTAACTCATTATGTTCATGTTTAGTATAAGGTTGGTTGTGATCCATGAATTCAGGATCTATGGTTTCAAACCCCTATTTTCTCATTGTAAAGACTCTATAAAAATAATTGTATATCACTATATGGAGTAGTTGAGAGTTAGTCCAGAGATTGCATTGTGTAATACTTTTCATGTTTTGTAATACCAAGCATTGGATTAATAGAAAGGGAATCATTGCTATAGTTCTGAGTTCAGCATGAGTGTTTCATGTAGTGAAGCTCATCCAAGAGATCCCCTTAAATAGAGTTTGCAGCTATAGAGTTAGTTCATAGATTTAAAATTTGTTTTTATATTTGTGAATGTATTCTTAGAATTAGATAAGTTAATGTGTGAGTATTTTTTAATATGCTTAATATATTTTAGATCAGATTCATTAAGGCAATTAACCATTTTCTTGAATAATATTATTTTTCAACATTCATTATGTTTTCTTATAATTGCTATGTTTCCCTTTATGCTTTTGGCAATTACTTTGTACCTTCAGAATTTGAAGCAAGATTGATCTGGGGGCCTTAAGACTATGATTGCATTTATCATTGGAGTTACTTACAAATCTATCATTACAGAAACTCTAAGGAAGACTGAAAGGTCACAAGACTTGGAGTGATAACTTAGAGTCTATGGGATTAAAGTTAGATTATGTCTTGATTTGAGTGGAATGATTATACTTTATAAAGTCATAATGTCTCAGACAAGACATTGATTAAAAATAATTTGTGGTAAACTATGATGTTCATGGTTGACCATAGTTTACTATGGATGACCATATTGAGTATGGTTAACATAGTTGACTATGGTTGACTATGATTGGTGACGGTTGATTGTCTCTCACATTGGTTTAAAATATACAATGTGGACGTGGCTTGAAATTCTTTTCTACAGTTGACCATGTTATGCATAGTTGACTTGTATTCATGAATTGTTTTTTTTTTCATTATGGTGTTCCTCAAGCGCTCTTCTTAATTGCGACATTCCTTAATGGTTATGCCATAGTGTGGCATTCATATTTGATACTTTTATGTTAAATTTCTATGCTACTCCATGGTTATGCTAGATTGAGAATTTTTTCAAGGGTTATATTTCAATGAATTTGGATAACCATGGTTGGATATGTTTTCGATGGTTGGAAGTGATGGCCATGGTTTACCATGGTTGAATGTTCCTTGAGGGATATATTATTATACCATTCCTCAATTATTAAGTTACACTTAAGCATTCACCTTATTATACCCAATGTTTATCTGTCATTGTGACATTCACCATGTCCAACCAAGGTCAGTGAAACTAAATTAAACAAAACCTTTGTTGAAACCAACCAATTTACTAAGGTGTTATATATATGCCTATCAACATTCATATAGGGTTCTATTGCATTATGAAATTCCTTAAGGGTTATCTCATTGTAAAACATTCCCCAATGTGTCTTTCACATTTGAGCATTCAACTTGGCTAAAATGGCTAAAAAATAATTGAGTGGTATGTTCTAGTGTGTTCCTCAATAGTTATGTGGAATTG
>LPNX011225894.1:40090-76730 GCA_001517045.1 Pseudotsuga menziesii | reverse complement strand
CTCTCGCACTTCAATGAAGAAAGAATGGGATGCTAGGAATTATAATAATTGTCAGAAGGTTACATCATTAGCTACAATCAATAATTGGATGCAAACACCAAAGAGGAAAAATGTGCCAACTTGCTACTACATAGCAAGTTATCAGTAAGCCACATACCGATGGACTGGACTTGAAAGCTGCAGCAAACACTTATCCTATTTACATGCTTTGGCTGTATATTTGCAATGCTTGAAACAAATAATTGACGTAGTAATATGATATGGGATTTTTTTTCTATTGCAAATATGCAACTGTGCTTTCCTGCTCAACAATTACATTAAAATTCTGCATTCGAAGAAATTTGCGAAGTCCTCATCCAAGGCATTGTTTAAGCTGGGAAATATCATGTTGCGCCGAGCAATTTTAGTGGAATCCACATGGGTAGTTACAGAAGCTAATTATGCTCCTCCAGCTTCTTCTAATTTGTTGTTGTCGGTCAGCTTGGATTGTTGAGGCGGAATCCGTAACGTTGAAGTCGAAATTGAAGTGGGAAATGGAGTCATTGTGGCATAATTAGCTGCAATCGACCTTTCTCACCCTAAGTTCAAAAAATCGGTTCATTGTGTGAATTGATTCATTGTTCTCGATTCGGTTTGCTATCAACCAACCATGTTTGGTATTGGTCATATATGTAGAGTACCACCTAGGTTACTAACTAATTTGTATTAAATGTGATCATTGTCCTATCACTCGTGGCGAGGAAGTTTTGAAAAGTTTAACACATACTAATAAATTAAAATCATGGCTAATTGAAATTCCTTTTTGGTGTTCCTCATTTACTTGAATTCTATAATGACTGCAATAAGATAATGTAATGTTTTTTTGTTCACTAATTACTTGGTAATTTGTGAAAATTTGAAAATACCTCACAATAAAATAAATTCTAAACCTAATGAAATGAAACCTAAACAATAGGGTGCTTTCTTATGTCCATTCTACTCTCATCACCTTTTTTCATAGATAACTCTTCTCACATCCACTTCTATATACTAAGCAATAAACATGGTTTTTTAAATTGGGATCCATTTATATTGTATTTCAAGACAAATATGAACTTGTTTTTTAATGATAGTTGGGATTCATTTATATCATACGAAAATACATATTTATTTATATAAAAATAGATGTGATTTTTTAATAATTATATATGATCAAATAAATTATTTTTAAGAAAAAATCTAAAATAATATTATATAAATATTAAAAAATAATAAATTACAATTTTAATATTAAATTTAAAAAAATATATATATATTGATTATTTAATTGAAATAATTATTTTTATCAATTAAAATTATATTAATTATTTAAAAAAATATTTTAATAACATTTTAAATTTTTTGAAAAAATAGTATTTTAATAACATTTTAAATCATTTAAAAAATATTATTTTAATAGCATTTTAAATATTTTTTAATAAAATGTAAATATTTTATTTTAATAACATTTTTACTTTAATCACATTTTTTAATGGTCTATGAGGGTAATCCTACGGAACTGTAGCCCTTAACTTTTTGAAATATCTTTGAAAACCTTAAGCTTCTTAAAAAAATGGAAGCCCTCCAATATAACGTGAATATTGCTAATCAAATTTTGTTCAATATTTTATTTTGGTTATTAATCATAATACTTTTTAATGCATAATTAGAGGGAAGTGTATCACATGAAAGAGATATAGAAAAACCAATATCATTCAGCATTATGATTTTACTCCAAAGACCCATATATTAAATTTGAGCAACCAATATCATATCGTTTCAATTAAAAATACAAAACTTCCACTCTTTAAATAAGCATGCATGAAAAAGACATATATGAAGACCAATAGCATTGAGCACTACGACAAGGATCCATAAACTAAATTTTAGCAACTAATATAATATAATTTCAATTAAAAAACACAAAACCCATTCATATATATTAAATCTATAAGCATTTGAAATATTGTTTAATATAATACATAAAAAACAATAAATTTAATATCTATACATACATCATAACATGCTTTCATCCATGTCATTGACACATGTTGTAAAGAGAATTGGATTAATATTAAGAGATAAATTTCTTTTTGTTGTTGTTGTAGGCAAAGTGGTGGAACCCCCCTAACTAGCAGGGTTGTCATTGTCTAAGTAACCACGAACCAGGGGCATCTAAGCCGTCAAAATCACCTGGGGATCGCATCCAGCCTAGACCGCACCAACCCTTAACATGGTTGGATTTTTTGGTATTCGACGAGATTAGAACCGACGACCTTTTAGCTTAGGGGACGTCTTAACCATACCCCCCCACCAACTGTTCTACATCTCACGGATTAAGAGATAAATTTCTTAACATTAATTTAATACAACAAATTTGAAATTTTAATCTATAAAATTACATAAATTTTAATCCATATTTCTATTTAATCTATTTGTGGAAACTTTACTTTATATAAAAGAAATAAGGTAACTTAAGAAATTCTAGTTCTTTAGGTAAGTACTTGATAGTTATAGATTTAAAATAAATTTATACTAGTTTTCTTTTGATGTAATGAAATAAGTTAATGACTTGATATAAAAAAAACCTTTGACGTGAATGAGAGTCTAATATATTTTTTTTAACAGAAACAGAAAGAAAATATATTTAAAAGTGGCTGTGCACAGCCATTCAGTACAAGCAAAGTGGTATAGAGTATATGCGCTCAACAGAGAGGCAGCACCATGAGATCATCCACTGAGTTTCCTTACATATTTCAAAATGAGACTGTTCAGAGTTTATATAACCGAGGGTTGTGTACACCCTTACAAACTGATTGCTAATTAAAAGACAGAAAAACATATAAACAAAGCCAGACAAAATAAAACTAAGGATTGCCTCTTGGCTACAGGACAGACTCCTCCTCCATTGGCAGCACAACATCATCAGAAGCTACATGGACTCTGCTACTCTGATTCATAGAGATGAATTTCTGCAAGTCCTCAGCAATTCTTTCAACCTGTCCCTGAATTTCACGTAGGCGACTCTCATTATCGTCGATGCGAGCATCGTGATTGCTAACTTGGTTCGAGGTATAACTAACTGTGTCCTCCATTTTCTTAATCACCTGAGCCGTCTCTCTGTTATCCATAACACTCATGGATAGCAGCTCGTAGAGTCTCCTCAAATTCTTCTTTATGTCCATCAAATCAGAGTTTCCCCCAGGCTGCGCCATTTCGCTTACTGTTGACAGAGAGATGCAGGCGAACTGCCTTTGAAGAAAGGAAACAGAACCAAAAGGGGCCACAGAGCTGACAACACAAACACGAAGAGCCAGAATTTCTTTATACAACCTAAGCCCACTGTCACTGCAAGCCAATGTTCCCACGGTACCCTGTCTCCAACCTGTGCACTTACAGCCGATGACCAAACTGACTGTGCTATTGCCAAGACGAGAACCTGAATTCAGAGCAGCTGGGATTGAAACAGAATGGGATAAGCACGAACACGGGGAGAAGGCCGCAATAGCCACTCTCTCTTTCACCACAGAGCGAATGCAAGGAAGGTCCTGCCACGGAAACCCATAGAAACTTCCCTCACAAACACCAGAGATAACTTGCAGGAGGAATCTCAGGGCATCAGAGGAGCCATGACCGAAAAGAGAAGAGGAACGGATAGGCATTACACTTCCCGCAGAAGCCATGTCGAGGACCAAAAGGAGAGCTAGAGCGTGCGAAGGAGAGGAGAGTAAATTGCCATACGGGGGAGCAATTAAAACCAGAAGGCTCGAGAGAGAAGGCCGCCAGCGAAGGGACCACGCGTCGGGAGGAAAGGGGGAGGTGGGACAGGGCTTTAAAGAGGACAAGACGAGGAGGGATATGACGGCGAAGATCGAGCGGGAGGGATAAGGCTTGGGATAGGAGAGAGAGGGGGAAGGGGGGAAGGGAAAAAGGGGGGGGGCAAGAATAGGAAGATGGGAGGGATAAGGAAGAGGGGACAATGGGAGAGCAGCCAAAGAGGAGGAGAAAAGAAACTGCTTTTCAAGATTTTGAGAAACTAAGAGCCAAAAGGAAGGCTCCCAACACCACCAGCTAGGGAATATATTTGTGAGTAGGCCGATTTCCATTTTGTCGATACTGTCCTTGCAAGAGAGAAGCTCCCCCATTTGCTAAGCTGTCAGCTACCGAGTTATTGTGCCGGAGGATATGATATGCTTCGAATCCGCTGGACATAAGGACCTTAGCTTTTTCATAAAGTCGTCGACATTGGACGGCTCCTTCATTATATCCCATGTTTAGTTTGTAAATGACATGCCTAGAGTCCCCAAGAATTAAGGCCTTGCGAATTTTGTTTTCCCTGAGAATGTGGAGGCTCTGAATAAGAGCCATCCACTCGGCTTCATTGTTGGTCCTGCTTCCAAGCCCCCAAGCAAAAGTATGTTCGACCTGTCCTCCGGGATTCAAGAGAATCCCCCCCGCACCTGCCTCCCCATTGAGAGTCTAATATATTACCTTCAACTATATTTTTATATTTTTAATAATTACGTATCAATGTTGCTAGACAAATGCTAGCGACCTTATGCAATTTTTTTTTTTTTGTTAATAGCTTCTTGCCATTGCAACTTGGTGTGAAATTGCAGATAAAATCCACAACATTGCATCTACTCATTGATATTGCTAGACAATTGCTCACAGCCTTACACAAAAAGTTGTCTTATTAGTTAATAGCTTCTTGTTGTTCTTGTAACAACACGTGGCCATGTCAAGGATATTGCCACCTAGTGACTCTTGCTATGTTCTTCATTTATGATAATAATCAAGGATTATCTCATATTGCAAGTTCTTAGTAAGAGTTCTAAGAAATTGGAGAAGGCAAAGTATGGAGTAATAGTCTGATATATTTTATGTGATTTTTTAATTCTCATGGATGTCATTGTATTTGGAATTGGATAGAATGTGACACATTAATGATTATTTTAATAATAGATATATGCATCATGTGGTCATGATTTAATGAAATCATAATATTCCTAGTAGTGTCCACTATCTTAAAAGACATAATCTAATGAATTATCCATAGCGCAATTATTAATTGTGCATAGGTCATTATCATAGGCAATTATCACTGGTTAAAATTTGCTTCATCCATGTCTTCAATTTGCTTCACTCTTTCATGAATGGCCCTCCATCCTCTTCTTTAGCTAGGTATGGAACACACCACTTCTCCACACTCTCTATACCCATTATTTTCAGGCTAAGTTTATCGAGCATGTACGTTCATGTCCAACGAGTCCAGCGAGCATGGGACCCCCTTTAGGTCCAACGAGTCCATCGACGAATTCCCTCCTGGATTTCTTTTAAATTTTTCGGCTGCATGGTTAGCCCATTGCTAGCCATTTAATATAACCTATCCCATTGACCGCTTGGTCGTCCCCTCCATCGTCACCCCATATCCCAAGTAGGTTTGAATCAAGCCCTTCTCGTACCTCGCCCCATTCTCACAGCACATAAGGAAACAAACTTTGTAATTTCAGGATGAATGCATATTTTTTCACTGTACATGTAATCTGGAGTGATTATACCTCCAAAGTTATTTGTTGAAGATGGACTTAAGGGTTTATGTTGATCCTCCTCCATTACACTAGACCGCACTAGAGCCGACCTAAGCAGCGTTCCAGAGCCAGTGGGCGTCTATCGTGCATCATCTTCCAGGTAAACTCTCCCTCGACTAGGAACCATCCCTCGATCTATTAGGGGAAAATCAATGTAGGAACCCAAATCTACAAAGGAGCAATTTGGGTGGAGGGCATTAAGACTTTCATATAGATTTTAGCATCCAATTAGTACATTTTATTACTTTTAAAATGAAGATTGGATTTAATAGTCAATTTTTTGATTGCAAAGTTTGTTCATGGTTATTGCAGACAACAGTGATTCTCCATATGCATGATCCAACAGAGAGAGATGCCATTATTATCAAAACTGAATTGAGGATCTCGTACCCTGATTTCAGAGCTTTGACAAAGATACTTTGCTCATGCACACCATTGGAAATTCTTCGGATCAGCCAAGCATATCACAGCCTGTGCCAAGCTTGGTTAGAAGAAGATATTTTCTAGGAAATAGTTGGGGCTCACCAAAAGGTATGGAGCACATCATTAATTTCAATTTGTTGATGTACACACAGATCTATGTATATATTTATCTATCTATACTTTTTTTGTTAAATATTTTATACATATGATATATATCTATATTAGAGTGTTGCAAAACTTTCAGTTCAGGCAAGTTTTTCCAAAATTTTCAGATCTGAGGTTTATGTTTGCAGAGTTATTGGAAAATTTTCAATTTGTTCATTTCTCCTTTGATTATCTTTCTGATTTTTCCCCAATATTGTGATATATCTTGATGACTTTGAATAATTGTGGTTGAATTTGCTGGGCTGAATACATCTACAGTAAATATCATTACCACCTACACTGTTTATAGCAATACCATGCTTCATATCTTGCTCTACACCTTACTCAACATCTCATGCGTATGAAATAATAAATGTCACACTCTGAATTTTTTGTATCCTAATATTTTATGAATTAGAATTTTCTCATCTGAATGTTTTCCATATCATATAACTTGAGTCCAAATTGAATGTCGAACTTCGCAACTATACACAATTGGGATCATGCCATAAAATAAGAAAAGATGAGGAGCTCATCCCAGTTTCTCATCTATCCGGGCTCGAGACCCTAAATCTAATAAATGTTTTCCTGACTCCCAATAATTGCAAAGAATCAGCTCTTGCTTTCCCGGCTCTCATTTTCTCAGGAGGGGTCCTGGTAGGCGTGAATCTCATCAGTTTGATCCCCAACAGGATCTTGGGATACTGTTGTGGTTATTCTTCCTCTGTTTTACTATTGCCTATTGTTTCTTGGTCTTGCTAGTGTGCCACATGTTGAGAATTTATTGTTTGATCCTGCTATGTTGTTTCCCTCTCTTATAGAGTTGCTTTATATGTTATCCTGAAAAGTTAGGGGCCATTTATTGACTCCCTTATTCTAGGGAACAAAGGGTTGATATACATCTATATTGGGGCATTTATTGACTTCCCTCTACCAAAAATTCAGCCCCCCTGACAACTTTCTCTATGGTTGTGCAATTTTAAAAAAACCTAGCTTTTTCTGGATAATTAGATAAGGTTTTCCCATTCCATCTTGAAATTGTGGCATTGTTGTTGATAGTGTATTTAAAATAATGTAGTCATTATACAGTTAAGAATTCCTAACCACACTGGCAACCTGCACCTCTGGTAATTGTATATGATCTACTACTATTGTTTCTCAATTACCACATGTGGTAGAATTGAACCAGAAGTATATTTTTTCCTGATTCTTACAATGGTAGGTTGAGGACTATTGGTTAACCTTGAGTATTTTCACTAAGGGTTATGTCCCTCTATTATGTGTACAGTTTGATTGAACATGTTAAACTTATTTGTTAGCTATTGACTGGACATGTTAATAATTTTCATTTAGCATCTTATTAAAAGTTGTATTTTGTTTTGTTTTGCAGCTCTTTGCAATAATACATGATGGTGCATAAATAGACATTGTGCATTGAAGTGTCTTGTTATCCCAACCCTAGTAAAGCAACAATTGCTTACGTCCTATACAACAATGCATCCAATAAGGTCTTCCAACAAATGCAGGATGTATGTGGAAGGACTACAATTAATGAAGCCTATTATATTGCCCTTATTGAAGGGCTTAAATCGGCTAAAAATTATGGTGCTAATGACATTGCAGTCTTCACCAACTTTGAACTTATATGTTACCAGATGAAAGGCGTGTACCAAGTTAAAAACGAGAATTTAAAACAACTATACAGAGAAGCAAGAATCATGGTTGCTCAATTTCATTACTTCTCCATAAATCACCATTCAAATATTAGGAGGATGTCGACTGATCTACTATCTCAGGCAATGCCAACTCTAGGGAAAAGTGTTGAAGATGAATTAGCATCAACATCCATTCCATAAAAATTTATTGCCGGGCATTGTTATAGATATCCGATATGTGGATGCTTTCTTGTTGTACTTGTTTTGGTGTTTTTCATGGTGTGGTTCTTTCAATAAAGAAGAACTCATCGCTCCTTATCAATTAATGATTTGACTATTTCAATTGGAAAATTTAATGAAAAATACATTTTATGGTAAATCTCTGATTTCTCGTGAGTTACAATTTTCTTTTGAAATTACAGGTTTGTTGTTAATGAAATACAATTTTTAAATGTTTGTCTATTTAAGGTGTGTGTCAGCTTACTATCATGGTTTAAAATAGTCAAAGTAAAGTGCTTGAGAATATTGAGAACCAGATACCAAAGAAACATTGATCACCTAAACATGTTTGCTTAAGACATTACATCAACAGAGGCTATGTTTTGCATAAGCTGGCCTACTCCTCTTCCCCCTGCCATTGAGACTACATACTCTATTTATTGTGAATTTGGGAAGGAGCTATAAGCTAGAGGACTATGGGTGCTACAAGCTAGAGTATGTCATTACTATCAATCTTTCTCATCCCACTACTTTGCTCATCTTTAAATCCAAACAACGTGGGACTCATGTACTGTGCAGATGGAGTTGGTGGTGACCAGGGTCAATATAGTCCATTCTCAATTTGATAATATATTCCATGGTCAATGACTGAGTCATATTGGTCATCACAGGGGGCTTGGAAGTGAGTATGTAGATGCTTCAGATCAATTCGATGAAGGTCTAAGTTTGTTGAATTCCCACATGACTTACGATAGCATATTTCATATTTCAAGTAACTTTAACAAACAAAAAAAATCCATACCTTTTAACTATAGTTCTCCACAATAGTTTAAAGTGTTTGAACTCCCAACTGTCATTTAGAGTGCCCCTTGCATATCTAGGCTCATAGCTTACTCATAGTCATTGTTTCAAACACCCCACGACAATCATACGAATGCCTCCAAGTGGCGAGTGTGTTGCCTTATTATGTGTTTTTTTTCTTCCTACCCTCTTATAATTTGACGATCCTTCAATAAGGTTTGAATAAATAAGGGACACCTTGGATATTTTTATTGCATATATGAATAGATATTGTTGAAAATATTCCAATGGAGATGATTTCCTATTGGACCAACAAGATTCAAGGGATTTGCAAAAATATCAGAAAAAAAATTAAACAACTTGATGTCTATTTATCATATAGTCGAGTGAAGAGGGTAAATTACACTTCCCCTTCTCAGAATTCGATGATGACATGACCTAGGGAATTAAGAAGGATTTAATGCCATGAATTGTAGTCTTGTTTGGAAAGGCTTGGTGTGAAGGGGAATAATTACATTCCTCTTCCCTTTCTAATAGTTTATGCCCTATTCGATGTTGTGTATCAAATGAAATTCAAATAAAGGTCAAGAGAGATGCTAGAGGAATGCGGAAACAATCTAATGATCTAATGATAGTGAGGACCATCGAACTCATGGAATACCTGCAAACAGATTTTTCTACCCCCTTTGTAACTGTGATAAAAACATCGACCTATATTTTGAGGCTAATTAATTTGCAGTAGAGTAATGGGTTGAAAATATGTTGATGGGACAACTACCTCCAATCCAATATAGTTTAGAAACATGGGACACAAAATATAGATACCTATATATTGCAAGCATCCAACCATTAGAAAATAGAATCAGTTTTGAAATTGATTAATGGAGCTTATTAGATTGTAGTAAAAATGTCACTAGCAAGCTAACAAATTTTCTCCAAACAATAGTAAAACATCACTAGTTCATAGTTTCTACCATTTTCCCCTCTCACATAAACACAATATTTGTACTTCAACAAAAATTTAGCTAAATTAATTGTTACTTTCTGTAGAATGTAATAATTTTGGAAGGCAATATATGGTTCTTAGAATATGAACAAAGATTCTCTATATGAGACAAATGAAAGGTACATAACATAACGTGCAATTTCCTCCGCAACCCTAGGGTTGATCCTACAAAAACCAATCCATCCTTTATTTTTTGACAGATATCATTTGAAACATGTGTCTCCATGGGCTTTGCTAACAATAATTTCGCAATCTCACAATTTTTTCTCTCTGTTTCCTCGGTAAGATCAAATGGTTGTGTTATCTCCAAAATAAATTAGTTTTCAATAGGTCAAAATCAGACAATTTATTTTTTTCATAGTGATGAATATTTTAGGGCATATTATGAAATATGTCTGGGTGATTAACAAAATTGGAATGACTTGTGTTCTATTTTTTCAAAAAAATTTAAAACTTTAGCTTTCGGTGGCTAATGAACTATTGAAAAGTCCGCCTAAGCCACCGACAACTCCTTTTCCAAAATTTTATTAAAAACGGATTCAATAGGCTTTCGATGGTTAACGTAGTCTGTTAGCACTCTAGGAAACTCCTCTAGGTTGCAGCTCGAGGATGCCTGGTAACTTCAATGTTTTTAATGGTTTTCTAAATGGATCAAGTCAGATGACCTAAAGGACCTCACATGCTCAAGACACACATAAAACTCAATCAAAAGATAAGGCTTCTAACCACCAATCTTCAGAGGGTTGATAATTAGGTGAATAAATGGAGAACTTACTATGCTGGCAGATTCATATATAAAACAATCACATATGAATGGCTAATCATAATAAGGAAAGGTACTTGCTACTCAATTCATTAACATAGAGATAGGATGACAACTATCTAGTATTTAGAAAAAAATAATATATCGCATTCAAGCACAAGTACATAACAAAAAAGAAATGGGACCTGAACATATAATGGCAAAAGAGCTTATATTAAATGATGAATAACATGAGAAGCTTGATAACAATAAGGGTCTAAAAATCTCTGAAGTCGAACCCTTGATTCAACATAATTCTTAGGCTTTATAGCCTTTATAAAATTTATTCCAGATCCTGAAAAATTGGATCTGATTTACTAAAAATGAATAAAATAACTGTTTTTTACAAAATTAGGTAAAAAAAACCCTAATTTAAGTGCTAACCTATCTAACTCTAATACTTGTTCGCTCCTTGAACTCTTTGATAACTGTAGTGATTATTGAAGTAGAGCTATGACCTGTTATCTAACAGATAAGTCACGTTTTGTTAAAAGCAGGTAGGGTTTGTGACCCTTTTCACCTTAATGGCACCCTCAAAACTGGAACAGACCCCCTCCAATGGTGCCTTTCATCAATTTTCAGCTTCATAATTCACCCCTGAGGTGTTTGTATCCGCTAAAACTAGTTTTGCATGTAAACATATCTTTCTGCACCCTTTTGTGCTTTCTGTGGTTAAGGAAACATAATCCTGGGTCTGTAAGCTGCCGAAATATCTGCTTTCGGTGGCTAATGAACAGCTGCTGCGTTTGCCTAAGCCATCGAAAGCTCTGTTTCTACAAAATTTTAAGCAGCCTTTCAATCGTCCTTTTACAGCTTTACTATTGACCTTCTGGTACTTCTTCAACTTGCACAGGGTTTGGAACAATAGCAGCATCTTGGGATGCTTCTGGATCCTGAAGGCTCATCGCTGCCTCTACTAGGGTTTCTAGTGCAAGGTGAGCTTGAGAGCTAGGGTTTGAGTTTTTTTTCTCCAACCTCGACAGTGTGATCATTCTATGGAGCCTAGAGTTGTCCTTCATTAATCTGAGATTTCTCCTTTTTAGCAGGACATACATCCCTCTCATTTCTAGAAGAGAATTGTGCAACTCAGTATTCTTCTTGGTTAATATTGCATTATTTCTTTTGATCTCTATGTCTAAGAACTCTAGTCCATGTATTTTCCCTAATAGCTGGTTGATTCTCTGAGGCCTAGGTTTGATTGAGGAAGTCTCTACCATTGGTTCCCCTTGACTTTCCCTTGGTGTTGGTGAGGGAAACTCCTCATGTTCTGCTACAACCTGCTTTGTTAGGTCAACTTCCTACTCCTTTTGTTCTTCTGAGTCTGAGTAGGGTAGGTTAAGTATATTTTCACTTTGTGTTGGGGCCTCCTTCTCCTTTCCACTGAAGTCCAGATTTCTTTTGGCTTGGTTGGTGTTAGAAGTTGGAGAGGGTTGATCCACTACCACTGGTGAGATAGCCCTCCTCTTCCTCTTGCCACTCCTAGGAGTGGTGGATTTCTTTGAAGGGGACTTTCCTTTGTCTTTTGATTGTAAGCCTGTTTCAAACTCATTCCAGAATAAGAAATATTTCCATGCTATGTTTCTTCTTTGTAGCAACTCTTGGACAACGAGTTTTATCAGACCATGGTGAGATAACCTCCCTGCGATTTTGGTGGGCTAGGCCTTGACCTGGTGGGCCATATTGGTTAGGCTCTTATGGAGGTAGAAAGGCAAGTTTAAAGGGCTTCTGCCTGTAAAATGGTTCATCAATTTAAAGTGGTATATCATCACCCTTTTATACCTGCCTTCACAGGTTATATAAACTAGGATTTCTTTCAATAACTGCTACCACTTCTCCTCAAGCCAGGTGGATGGGATGCTTTTCTTCCATACTACATTCTTGTGTTCAGGCTTTAAGTAGGACCCGAATTCCTCATCCTCAGTAATGGTGGTCTTGAACCATTTCTCCCCAATCCTGAGGAGTTTTGCTACTTCTGCTCTTAGGGTTTCATCAACCTGGAGCTCTTCCTTTCCTATCAATGCCTTAGAGCCATCAAAATAAAGAGCAAAGGCTTCTACCACTTCCTGGTGGGAACCCTGGATTTTCTCATAGAACTTGTAACAACCCGCATCTTTGAAGAATTGGCATACTTCTGGATGTGACTCAAGATAGATAATGTCACCTAACTCTTGTTTGAGGGCAGGTCCTCCTCCTTTCTTCATCTACAGACTGTGCTTCTAGTACTTGCAAAAAATCAAAATTTGAATTCTGTGAAGGAGATTAGCGCGCTGGTTTGAGGGATGGCCTGGAGCAGTGAGGATGCTTGCAGTGAAATGTGGAGTGTACTAAGGATATGGTGCTAATTTTGAGGGGTTAATTAGTCGATTGGTACTCGAGTAAGATGACAGTAAACTCTAGTGATAACCACGAGATAGCCAGTACAACAATCATTTTTAACTGGAACTTGATGTTTCGTGGTGGTTCAACTTCAGTCACGGACAAATAGAGGGTAGGCTAGGGTTTTGGTCTCTATGAGTCACTTCAGTTTAATAATGACCTTTTATTCACCAACTCATGATTTTCTGTAGTCCCCAGTCTTTTCGGTGGTTAAGTGCTTGATCATGACATTCCTCATGTTGACGGTGTTTGATTTTGATGGATATGCTAACTGTTTTCCTCTTTTGGCTCTTTTGACATTTAAAGAAATCTTGGGTCTAATTTGTAAGCTACCGAAAGCTAGGATTTTCGGTGGCTAATGAACCGTTGGTATGTTCGCTTAAGCCACCGGAAGTTGCCTTTTTCAAAATTGATCCAAAAGGTAGTTAATGAGCTTTCGGTAGTTAATGTCTTCCTGGACCAAATTGTTAAGCTGTTGAAAGTTGGGCTTTTCGGTGGCTAATGAACTATTGAAAAGTCCGCCTAAGCCACTGAAAGCTCCTTTTCCAAAATTTAATTAAAAATGGATTCAACAAGCTTTCGGTGGTTAATGTAGTCTTGGTCCAAATTGTTAGCTGCCGAAAGCTAGGCTTTTCGATGGCTAATGAACTATTGAAAAGTTCGCCTAAGCCACCGAAAGCTAAACTTTTAATTTTTTTTGAAAAAACAGAACACAAGTCATTCCAATTTTGTTAATCACCCACGCATATTTCATAATATGCCCTGAAATAAATTGTCTGAGTTTGACCTATTAAAAACTAATTTATTTTGGAGATAACAGGTTGGAAAAAAACACATTGAAGATCTCCATAACCCTTGTTGTATATCCCACTTTCTCTTAGAACCATTGATTGTTTCATAAACAACAATCTTCCTAGTGCACAATTTAAAGCATATGAAATATGACTACCCCTCCATGGGTTTTCGACAATTACTTCATCAACTATATAGCCAAAGAAAGTCCTTATATATTGGACAAAGAGCTGTATTTGTCATGTATTCTCTTCATTTTTTCCAACTATTTATAATAATCGCGTCCCTTACACTTAAAACCCTACTTAGAAGAATGTCATTGCCATTAGAACATTCAACCCTCCACTCACATCCTATTGTTGGCACCACATGATATTCCTTTAGCTTGAATAAGGCAAGCCCTTTGATGGCTATTACTGTTCCATGACAATTTGAGCCATGATAAATATTGAGATCATAGGGATGTATCCAAGGATTGGACTCCTTAGTAAAGCATTTGATTGGTAGCTATTTCCTCTCCTAAAATGGAAAAAAATGATGCTCGTCAGAGAATCAATCCAAGTGCCTAAACTCGGTTTAGTAGATATAAGCCTTACACCTCCTGCTTTGACCTATGGAGACTAAACCTAAGAAATAATGTGATTTGAAGGAGTGAAGTGAAGATCCACAACTCACAAATTATCAGCATATTCAAGCACTAACAGTCGCCTCATCTAACACACAAAGGTAAAGTGCATAGGTAAAAAAAACATATTGAATTCTTTAATTTATAGACTGAGTATCATAACAAGCATCGTTGTTTAAGTTACCATTGGTGGTAGTCAATTCAATGACATCCAATGCATGAATTCCTTGATTTGTTTTGTATACAAATAAGTAGCTCAACCTGCACATAGAGCTCATGTTTAGAAACAATTATTTCTAGAAATTTGACAAATCTATCAGTTGTACACCCATGCTTTTATCAAAAAAATCATTCATGTTTCCCTTGAGTGTAGATGGCAGTGTGTCCAATGATAGGCAATTGCAAAGGTTTTTTTTTGTTCTAGTTGGTATAGTGTTTAGTTTGTTTGGAGGCAGTCTTGGACATAGAGGAGGGATCAATTGCCAAATTCAAATGTGGACATAATTTTCATTTAGATTGTGTTAGGCCATCATTTAAATTCAAATGTGGACATCATTTTCATTTAGATTGTGTCAGGCCATTTGCTTCCCAAGGTAAAACTCCTCAAAGGCGACAGGATTTCCAGGCCTTTCTCCCTTGTACCAAGAATCACCTATGGAAATTTATGAACTAGGTTGTGCAATGGAACTAGAATGTATTGTGTAAATACTAGAATGGTGCTTAGCTTGGATTTCATTTTCTAGCATTGGAATTCTTATATGTGTATAATTTTGTTGAGACCATAGGGATATTTTTCTAGTATATGTGGTTCTAGTGATTATTTTCATCTAATAAAAGCATTATATTTTGCACTCAAAATGGGTGATATCATGATCGAGCCTTTACATAACCATGAGAATAGGTGATCAAGTCAAACATGAATCATTTTATAATAAAAAGGGGCGGTAGAGCACCTGGAAACTACCAAATTTTAGGATCAATGTTTACACTAATCCCATATTTCTAGGCAAAATTTGGAAAATAGTTCCAGATCTCACAATTAATGAAGCACTTCAGTAGGAAAAAAGAAGTGGCACAACATTCAACATCAAGAGATAATCAGTCATATTTCAAGACTTCAGTTGAGAAATCGATCCCATATTTTTAGACTAGCATATCAACAATCTAATATGAGAAGAGGCCCAACTTTCAAAGAAGATCATAGTCAAAATTATCTTTTACATTTTTAGGGCATCCAACTCATCAACAATTGAGCATTCCAGTGTAAAAGTGGCAAAGCATTTATAGATGAAGATCAACGGGCAAAAAAACACATTTTTTTATAAGTCTGAGAAAATATTTGGACTTGGTCATAAAATATTTTCACATGATGATTGTGGGAGTTTAAACAATCAAATCATTGTGTCTTGACAATCATAAAAATCTGAAAATTATATGTTGGGACAACCATGATTTGTCTCTTTGATTAATGGATATACAAGCTATCATTGAGCTAATATTAACACATCTCACCTACCTTTTCATTGCTTAAACCATGCATGGCTGGAATTTATCTTTGACGGTCATATGAATTGATTAACTTGCTTCAAAAATACATTGATAATTGGGAAACTCTTCACCTTTGAAAGTAATTATCACATGAAAATCTGCCCAAACTTAAGCTTGAGCAATTGTCATATAATGCCTCTAATTAGAGGTTGTTTATTTATCTGATATTTTCTAAGACTGGAACTTACTTTTATTTAGATAGTCCATCTTGGACTTTTGAATGTTTATTCACCACTTGCATCTAAAATTGTGCTATTGAATTGTAAACTGGAAGTTACATTTGAGGACTGCCATAACCTCTTTTTGACTGGCTAGAAATTGATACATAAATGGTGGTTATGCATTGACAATGACTTATTGAAAACATTGTATTTTGCAATCAAGGCATAAATTCCAATTGACCTGCTTGAGGCATACATGCTATACACATTTGGAATTTAGATATGATTTAACACTTGATTGCATTGAGTTCTGGAAAGTGTTTTTGTCCTCTTGACAGTGTTATCAATTTATGCACATTTTCTAAAATTGTCTTATCTAAAACAACTTGTGTAAGAAGTGACGTTCTCTTATCTTTGGTAAACTACAACTCCTTTTCAATGCTACAACTTATTCCTTTAGTCATGCTAATGCTCTTCATTCTTTGATATCCAAGCTTCAAAGCCACCTGGAAAAGATGCAAGGAAATATGGAAATGAGCATAACTTTTATTCATTTTATCTAGAATTACAAACCATAAAAGCACTAAAGTATTTGCATAGTGATGGAATTCTAAATCATGCATGTTTCAAGCTTAAACAATTTAGAATAACCAAATTTTCATTATTGTAATTCTCACCTTCACTTATTTGGATTTCTTTCATTATCTCATTTGGTAGTTCTATCAAGGTCATCATCAAATGTTTGTCTCCTTTTAGTCCCATGTGTTGGGGGATGAAAGTAGGTAGAACTAGATGATGTGTAAGAGCACTTACGAGTGACCATCCTTTCTAAGAAATCTTTTTGACGTTGTAGGGTATGCCCAAATCCGTCTTCCACTTGTCGAAAATATGGAGCAGTAGAATGGTCCAACCCTAAACTGCTTGATACCAATGGTGCTTTGAACTCATTGGCAACATCTTCCATGCTTTTCTATAGGGATCAGAGATGTGATTCTTCACTAGGCAATAGTATAATCAACTCAAAAATGTCTTGAATACGTTGCGATACGCTTCCTTGATCATGACTTCGATTTACATTGTCAGAAGTAGCCATTGAACCATTAACATTATTATACACCTGAAAACAAATAAAGGAAAATTCACATCGATAGTAAAAGAATAATAGAAAACTATAAAATGAACCAAGTTATGAAATGACTGCCAAGACAGGAATATCCAAGTCATTTGCAATTCCAAAACCATCGTTTTCAGTGATCTGCTAACAAAACATTGCAACATATTAGGCCACAACAACTACTATTTAAGATCTAAAACATTGCTAATGATCTAAATATGCGTTATGAAATACTCAAATAACCTGATATGAAGTTGTTCAAACGATTCTTATTTATAGCTCTTCTTGTTCCAACCTATTTTTGTTCCTCATCATGGTAACCTTAGTGACATGTTTGCACAAATATCCATTTTTTTCCCAGTTGCAATCGCACATAGAAAATTTTGGACCTGATTGCCATACCATATATCTTTTCATCTCATCATGTTGGGTTTGCACCCATGCCATCGAAGGATATGAGTAGTGCAGTGTAACATTATCATCTGGAATAGATTGTGCTCTTAGCCAAGACTGAGCTTCTATTTTCTCCACTCTATAATTTTTGTGGAAACCATTTTCCTTTTTGCATTCACGCCACCAATAAAAAATGTGGACCATTGTTATCAATTGATGCACCAACCAATCTACTCAATGATGGGAATCTTATCGTATTGACCTTAAAAAATACCTTTTTCAAGTGTGAATGGTATGACTCGATGGCCCCATTTGTTTCTTGTCCAGCATGCTTTAAAGTACGACAACATTTTGCTCACATTCCCGATAAACATCAAAGAACATAAGCTAATAAATATAGAACATGCTAGTAGGCTAAACACATAGGATAAGAGTGAAAGAAATAGCTAGGGAAATTTGAATTTATTGTGAAAACATGAAATTTGAAATCTAAAAGTATGTGAAATATAAAACTATAAAAAATATTGCATAGTAGTTGAGGATTATCCATAGGCTATTCATTAAAGAAAAATCTCTAGATATTATAATATGAACCCAACCCTATTATGTCCAATCATCGTGCTCAAAAGTACTAAACAAAGGCATTATCTTCTTTGAATTCATTCAAAAACCTATTAGCCTCCTCAAGAGCAGAATCTACATTTTTGTGGTTATGCATAATGTTTCCTAAATGCTTAAACATCGAACGCCTTGTAGTGTCATCTTTAACTTTCATGACAAGATTTTTTAGCCATGCCCTTCTGACATGCCAATAGCATAAGTAGACATCACATTGAAATGTCGCCCTATTGGATAAATATGTTATACAATGTTAAAAATATATTCCTATTTGTATAATGTGTCTTTAATATTGTATGAACTGTTTTATTTCAATAAAAGGGAAAAAAACACCCTACTAGCTATGTGTGACTAATTGCACCAATATCCGTCGCTACATCATCTACCATGAATGCATTCAATTTCCATTCCAACATACCCATGCATACTTTAAGAAGCAATGTTTCCATCCATTCGGCAATATCCGAGGTCACAGATTTTGACATGATGACCCATGCCACAGGAACAATATTATGTTGGGAATCAAATGCCAATAATGTATAAAGTTGGAACTGTAAACAAATAAATATGACATCACTACATGATTGAATCATATTATAAATAACAAATGACAGAAAAAAAAGTACATACATGATATATAAACATACCTTAAAACGATTTGCTCCAAATGTAGAGTCCATTGCTAATATACTATCATCACCATATTTCCTCATCCATTCCAGTTGTAATGGTAGTTGGATGTCTACAATGAATTGGGTGTGACCCTCATCATCTACGGTTTTGTCAAACTCAGAGTAGTAGAACATTTTATCAAGGTTTCAGCTTTCCGTATACACACACTTTGAACATCATTCTTGTCAAACATATATTGGGAATGTTTAATCTGGTATGTATAATTGATTTTTATAAACTAACAAGTCTTCCGAACTTATAAAATAAGCTGAATCACTTCCCTTATCATCTGATTCCAATTATTCTTTAATCTTTAAGTACTCTTCATCATTTTTAGCGACATCTTTTATTAAAACTTCGAGATTTGTTTTATAATTGTTGAAAGCAGTTGAACAATATGGAATGGCATTGCTACTCAGGGCATCTGCCACTTTGTTCTCTTTGCCTTTACTGTGTTTAATTTCAAAATCATACTCGCTCACAAAGGCTAACCACCTTGCTTGGAGAGCATTCAAGTTTTTTTGATCAAATAAGTAATTTAAGCTTATGTTATCCGACATTAAGGTAAATTTTCTTCCTATTGAGTAATGTCTCCACATCTTTAATGCATGTATTATAGCAGCTAATTCCAAGTCATGTGTTGCATAGTTCCATTCATGTATTTTAAGTTTTCTTGACTCGTAGCTTATTACATAATCCTCTTGTAATAACACACTGCATAATCCTTCTAGACATGCATCCATACAAACTACAAAGTTTTTGTATGGATCTGCAATTCTTAGAATAGGTGCTGTGGTTAATAAGTGCTTAAGTTTTTCAAAGCTTTCTTGACATTTATTAGACCATATGAATTTAGTTCCTTTCTTTTGAAGTGAGGTTATTGGATAAGAAATTTTGGAGAACAATTCAATGAACCTACGATAGTAACCCATGATTCCCATGAAGGATCAAATCTCGGTTACATCCTTAGGAACTGGCCAATCATTGATTGCCCTGATTTTATCTAGGTCCACCAAAATACCTTCCTTAGTGATTACATGACCTAGGTACTTAATTTTATCTTGAAAGAATTCACACTTGCTAAACTTTGTATTTATGTTCTCTTAAGGTTTGCAAGACAAATTTTAAATGTTCTTTATGCTCTTCTTCATTTTTAGAGTATATTAATATGTCATCAATAAATATTATTACAAACTTATCTAAATATTTGTGAAGAACAATGTTCATGCATGGGCATGGATCCTAGTCTTATCTCATAAAACTCCTTAGCTTTCCCTTCGTAGTAATATTTTGAGGGGCATTCCTTTTTAAATTCCTTTTTAAACCAGTTCCAACTTACTTTCTTATCATTAATTCATTTTTCTCTTTTTAAGTATTGCCACCAAATATCAACCTTTCCGACTAGATTGAAGATGGCCATTTTTCCCTTCATGGAGTTGGAGTAATTGTACATAGTGAAGTACTTCTTCATCCCGGAGAGCCAAGCCTCAGCTTCTTCTCCATTTTTGACTTCGCTGTCAAAGGTAGGAGGCTTTATTTTTTTGAATTCTCATGTTAGCTCATCTTTATATTTTCTTTTCTTCTTTTGTCTTCCCTCAAAACTATCACTAGAATACTCTGATTCACTAGATAGACGACTTCCATCAGAGTAAAGATAGTCAGAGGATGAGTTTTTTTGTCTACGTCTATTTTTTCTCTTTTCTTTAGTTATCTCATTCAGTTTATATAGTAGGGATTCATTTAAGTCTTCTTGAGTTTTCAGTACCCTCTCATGTTTAGTCTTAAAGTTCATAATTTCTTCTTTTAAGTCCCTCACTGTTTGTAGAATCTCAATATTAACAATGTTGTTATTTAGTGGATCCTCATTATTATGTTCCATCTGTGCAGGTGGGGTAGGGGATCGTCTTCCAACCATATCTTCGTGCAGTTTAGTAAAACAATTTTCTACTATACAAGTAATAAGAACAAACGTTTACACATTTGTTAATTTTCAGAAAATATGTGTATGGACACCATAGGGCCAAGTGTCATAACCTAGATCTGATACCAAATTGTAACAACCCTAATTACTAAATTTTGGAAAAATACCAAATACGACATTTGTGTATATATATAAAAGGAACAAGACATAAATTTTTCAATGCTTCTTTTTTAAAGGAAATATACTATCAAATACAATTCTTCCCATTTAGAAACACAAACATATATTGATTACACAACATATAAAAGAATAATTTACCATGCGCTTGAAAACTAAATTATTATAGATACATAGAACTAGATACCCACACACACACACACACACACATATATAGTTACATCCATAAATAAGTCTTTAATATCTAAAGTTATAAATGTCATTTTTTAATCCCAAATAATTTAACAACACATATAAACATATATATTATTAAGTGAAAATAAAACTTGGCATTCAAGTCAAACTAGAAGAAAAACTGCAACTGTGCATTTTGTAAACCAGACAAATTAGATCCATTTCATACACCAATTATACCCTCTTCATATTCTATCCAGTTTGTAAACTACATAAGCAAAATATTCTAACTCCCAGAAGGAGTATGATCGCTGGTCTCTAAGATGAATTCGATTTATTTATTTCTCTATATAAATAACCATACACAAAATCAGAGAGCATATTACATCGTTAATTACAAAGCTTGACTAACCAAGGAAAATATAACGAAGGCTGAGATATACTGACAGGTGTTATCAAATGTATGCACTCACAACTACAAGTAAACTAGAAATTACAAACACATACCAGGTCAAAATGCAAATTATGGTTGAGGCATTCAGAGAGAAAAAACGAGTTCAATGACCAGGTCATAGGTTAAAACGCAGCAAGGTAAAAAGCTCAAACAAGAAAACTATCCGATTGTGATGATCTAGGAAGTCGTATCTTTCCAGCTCTGGTAAATTTTATGATAAGATTGTAGAGTAGATAAAAACACCAACAGAGACAAGGATTTAATTTGCAATAGAAATGGATCTGGTATGTAAAGAACTGTAATTGATAAAAAGAAAATTACATGCAACAAAATCAAGACGCAGTCAAGGATTTAATCCTGCCAACGGAAATGGATCTGAGTTTATAATAATAAAACACCTATTATCGATCCACAAGGCAATGCGATCAAGGTAAAAATCCTCCTACCATGCGATAGTTTAACATAAAGTGACCTGTGAACTTATGTGAGTTAGGTAACTGGGCGCACCCACTGCGAGGTCAACTATTAAAATCGTAGTTGTTCATCCGATTGTTCAAATGCACCATAAAGATGAGACACACCAACTATAAAGTTAAATGATACGTTCCAAAACCCAAACACATAGGTAATAATTTCATCACCAGAGATTGGTAAAATTAACCTAAGTATTAGGTTAGACAGTTTTTCAAATGCTATTTTAGATTCAAAGAGTGAATCCGTTCTCAACTAGTTTTTTGTATAAGTAAAAGAGGGGAATAGGAGATTCGTACTCACCTACTCCTCATATCAAAACCATAGATTAAAATAAAACGTTTTGTGGGGATAGGAACTACCCACCAACGAAGCATACACAGAGGAAATCGATCACACACCAGCAATCAAAAGCAGGAAAAAAAATTGTTCCACACATTGACTATAAGGAATCATACCTGCCCAAAGCCGAAATCGGAAAGATTTATCAAAAGGAAACAAACATTGGATTGTCAAGGGAATAATGGAGATATTCTCCAGATCCAAAATGCAAGCAGATGGATTAAATACAATAGAGGGATTTTCCAAATCTAAAATCGCAAACATTGATAAATTCTGGATCAAATTCTTCAGATCGGTAATTTTTTTAAAATAATAGAAAATTTGCTTGCAGCAAACAAAAACACAAACACAGAGGGTGAATGCAATGTAGAGTCATAGAAACGCAGACAAGTTCCAAAAATGGGAAAAAATGCATACCAATCCTGGATGTGTAGAAAACATCAACATGCCGGTTATGATTCGTTTCCAAAAGTTTCATTAGATTTAAAAAAAAAATGTGTAGCTACTAGATACTTGGTTTCAACTAAATACATGTAGATCTTAGTTTCATAAAGTACAAGTTAAAAATCTAGCAATAGCCCATTTATGGTTCATTTTATTCAAGTGAGCAAAAACCATAACTCAAGTTGAAGTATATGAGAAAATAAATCAGATCTACTTAATTGAATCTAGAGAAAAACACACTTGGAGAATCAACTCCTCCCAACCATAGGAGGCAACAACTCAACAATTTTCTCCACTCCACCCCCGAGCTGGATCACCAACCATGCACCAGAACAACAAGTAACTTCCTTGAGACACTCAATCCTCGAGTCCGTAACAATTTTTCACGATGGACTTATAAAATAGAAAAATGCTCAACACATGCACTCAACAATCGTTTTCCCCATGCACAACACAACGTCCTGTGTTATTCCAGTGCACTCATATATATAGCTTTTTGCCAAGTGTTATTCCATCCCAATCAAATCTCCAATTAGATCCTTAAATCCCTATGATTTAGGATCTTGTTTGGTTGTTGAGTTTTGGATTGGATTTGATTGGTATAAATCACTCTAGCTTGCTTACACATGTTCCTTGGTGCCATGGTTGGTATCCCCTCATGTAGTTGAGTTCTCCAAGTGTCATTTTCTTTATTAAGTAAATAAATAAAAAGGTTTGTTATGCAAATGTCATTTGAGTTTTTGAGTTTTCATAACTCATTACATAATAAAAATAATAATTTTCAAAACATGAAAAGAAAATTAATGTCATGGGGTATTACACTTAGGTTTTCGATTGATAAACTGGAATTGGATATGTGGTGCTTTAGGCTGTCTTCATCCACTCTTTCCGAGCTGCCAACTGCGGTTTACAGTGATGGGGAACTTGTTGTGACAGTGCCCAAATATGTTCCCACTTCCGATTTAGAGGAAGAGGATGAAGAAGACAAGGGCACCTTGGTTGAGGCCAGAGAAGGAGATTTCATCCAAAAGAATGAGGATTATGGGATGGAGTCAGGTAAGATGGATGGCTATTAAGAAAACCCAAATGAAGAGGAGTCTGGTAGGGCCAGGTTTGAAGGTCTGGTCTTGTATGAAAGTGGGATTAGCTTGACCAACCCTAGATCTTTCACGAGAATTGGGAAGTCCGTTGAATCACTTGGGTCCATTCAATGATAAGTTTACATAATCCATGCTATTACTCCTTTTTCATTTGTACAAAATTTCACGAGCTTTTACACCTATAGAGTTGCATTTTAATGTGTTTAATCATATTTTTGCCACTATAAAGGACAGAATGCCTGAAATCATCGTATCAGAATGAGTAACCTTGGATCAATTGGTAGATTTTTTGTGGTTATATAATATTAGGAGATTACCAGGTCCATAATATTTCCTACTCTCAGAGGCAGGCTAAACAACTACAGGATTACCTAGTGTTAAATCCTTTTTTCTCTCTTGGTTTTATTCTTCCTTTGTAAATTTTCTTTGGAAGTGCTTCAAGGAACATGTTACTAAAGGTTGCACTGCATAGAATGAACTTCCTTCAGCTTAGGTTCCATGTTTAAGGGGAAACTAATCTGTGAACATTGGCCTCATCCCTTTCAAACTCATGCCAAAGCCATCTAGGTAGGATAGAATACAAAGAAAATGAAGCTCCGGTGATTGACTTAAAGTTTGGGGATCTCCTGACTTAATAGTAGAAATTAAAGATACTTACTTGAAAACAATGTCGAAAATAACAACTTGGAGATTCAACTCCTCCCAACCATAGGAGGCAGCAACTCAACGGTTTGCTCCGCTCCACCTCTAAGCTGGATCACCAACCATGCACCGAAACAGCAAGACACTTCCTCGCGACACTCAGTCTCGAGTCTGTAACAAGTTCTCACGATGGACTTATAAAAATAGAAAAATGATCAACAATCATTTTTCCCATGCACAACACGGCGTCCCATGCTATTCTAGTGCACTCATATAAATAGCTTTGCCAAGGTCTTATGCCATCCCAATCAAATCTCCAATCAGATCCCTAAATCCCTATGATTTAGGATCTTGTCTGGTTGTTGAGCTTTGGATTGGATTTGATTGGTATCAATCACTCTTAGATTGCTTACACATGTTCATTGGTGCCATGCTTGGTGTCCCCTCATGTATTTGAGTTCTCCAAGTGTTATTTTTTTATTAATAAATAAATAAAAATGTTTGTTTGTGCAAATGTCATTTTAGTCTTTGAGTTTCATAACTCATTACAATAAAAAAATAATAATTTTCAAAACATGAAAAAAAAAGAAGTAATGTCATGGGGGTATTACATTCCCCCCCCCCTTATTTTTAACACCATCCTTGGTGTTCTTTTTATTCTGAGCTCCCTTGCTCATTCTGGAACATGGAGGGATATGCTTCCTGCATTTTATCCTCCATTTCCCAAGTTGCCTCTTCAAGGCTGAAGTGCTTCCATTGCACTTTTATTTGAACGATGGCTCAATTCCGGAGCATACGTTCCTTTCTGTCTAGAATGTGGAAAGGCTTGGTCTGGAACTCGCCCTCGGGTTCTACCTGAATCACATCCCAGTCAATTAAATGAAAAGCATCATGTATATATTTTTTTAACAATGAAACATGAAATACATCATGCACTTTTATATTAGGCGGAAGTGCAAGCTGATAGGCTACCGGCCCTATCTTAGCTAACACTTCAAAAGGTCCGCAATACCTTGGTGCTAGCTTGGAACATCTTCCCAAAATTAAAGAACTCTTCTTTGACTTTACCTTTAGATATATGTGATCTCCAACATTGAACTCTCTTGGAGTTCATTTTAAATCTGCGTAACTTTTTTGCCGATCCTGGGCAACTTTTAAGTTTTGTTGCACCTATTTCACCGTTTGTTCCATTTCTTTTAACATGTCTGGTCCTAGAACAATCCTGTCAGTAGGGTTATCCCAAGACACAGGAGTGCGACATTTCTGGCCATACAAAACTTCAAATGGACTTATTTTCAAAGAAGCTTGATACCCATTATTATAAGCAAATTCTACCAAATGCAAATACTCTTCCCATTTACCTGTTTTATCCATTACGTACATTCACAGCATATCTTCTAACACTTGATTAGTTCTTTCAATTTGTCCATCTGTTTGAGGATGATAAACAGTGCTAAAATTTAGTTGTGTATCTAGACCTTTAAACAAGGATTTCCAAAAGTTACCAGTAAATTTCACATCTCTGTTAGAAATCACAACCTTTGGAATACCATGCAACTGAAATATTTCTTTCATAAAAATGTCAACTATATTAATGGCTTTGAAAGTAGACTTTACAGGTATGAAGTGAGCAGCTTTACTTAACTTATCTACAACTACCATTATTGAGTCATGTTGTTTATTTGTCTTAGGTAATCCCGTTATAAAATCCATGCTTATTATCTCCCATTTCCATTCTGGAATAGGTAAGGGTTGTAGTAGCCCAACAGGATGTTGATGTTCAGTTTTTACTTATTGACATGCAATACACCTAGCTACGTAATTTGCAGCATCATTCTTCATGTTAGGCCAATAATAGTTTTTCCTTAACTTAGTTATCATCTTTTGGTATCCCGGATGTCCGGAATATGGTTTCTTATGTAGTTCATTAAGAATTAGCCGTTTTACTTCTTCAGAATCTGGTATCTATAATCGGTTTTTATAGACTAACAAGTCTTCGGAGCTTGTAGAATAAGCTGAATAACTTCCCTTATCATTTGTTTCCAATTGTTCTTTAATCTTTAAGTACTCTTCATCATTTTTAGCTGCTTCTTTTATTAAATCTTCGAGATTTGTTTTATAATTACTGAAGGCAACTGAGCAAAGCGGAATGACATTTCTACTCAGGGCATCCACCACCTTGTTCTCTTTGCCTTTAATGTGTTTAATTTCAAAATCATACTCGCTAAAAAACGCTAGACACCTTGCTTGGCGAGCATTCAAATTTTGTTGATCAAATAAGTATTTTAAGCTTATATTATCTGACATTAAGGTAAATTTTCTTCCTATTAAGTAATGTCTGCACATCTTTAAAGCATGTATTATAGCGGCTAACTCTAAATCATGTGTTGCATAGTTTCATTCATGTATTTTAAGTTTTCTTGATTCGTAACTTACTACATAATAATCTTGTAATAACACACCACCTAATCCTTCTAAATAGGCATCCGTACATACTACGAAATCCTTGTATGGATCTGCAATCCTGAGAATAGGTGCGGTGGTTAATAAGTGCCTGAGTTTTTCAAAGCTTTCTTGACATTTATTAGATCATATGAATTTAGTTCCTTTCTTTTGAATTGAGGTTATTGGATAAGCAATTCTGGAGAACCCCTCAATGAACCTACGATAGTAACCCGTGATCCCCATAAAGGATCGAACCCCGGTTACATCCTTAGGAGCTAGCCAATCATTGATTGCATTGATTTTATTTGGGTCCACCGAAATACCTTCCTTAGTTATTACATGACCTAGGTACTGAATTTTATCTTGAAAGAATCCACACTTGCTAAACTTTGCATAAAGTTTATGTTCTCTTAAGGTTTGCAAGACTAGTTTAAATGTTCTTTATGCTCTTCTTCGTTTTTTGAGTATATTAATATATCGTCAATAAATATTATTACAAACTTATCTAGATATTTGTGAAGAACACTGTTCATTAAACACATGAACGTGGCTGGGGCATTGGTTAAGCCAAATGGTACGACCAAGAACTCGTAATGCCCGTACCTTGTTCTGAATACAGTTTTATGGACATCCTCGTCCTTAATTCTTACTTGATGGTATCCAGACCTTAAGTCGATTTTAGAGAATACCGACGCTCCCCGTACTTGGTCAAACAAGTCATCAATGCAGGGGAGAGGATATCTATTCTTAATTGTCATTTTATTTAATTGTCTGTAATCGATACAGATCCTCAATGTGCCATCTTTCTTTTTAACAAACAAGACATGTGCTCCCCATGGAGACACACTTGATCTAATATATTCTTTATCTATTAATTCCAGTAATTGCAACTTTAATTCTACCAATTCAGGTGTGTTCATTTGATAAGGGGCCTTTGAGGCGGGTACTGCTCTAGGTACCAATTCAATGGTAAAGTCAATATCTCTCCTCGGAGGTAGTCCCGGTATCTCTTCTGGGAAGACGTCTTTAAAATCATTTAAAAAGGGAAGATCCTCTAAATTAGGTTTTGTTTCTTTAACATTAGTTTCAGTGATGTGTATAGCAAAAACCCTACATCCTTTTCTAGCACACTTTTTCAATTGGAAGGCATAAATTTTCCTAGTAAGAATCTTCTTTGGAATTCCTCTAACCATTTTACTTTCAGCATTTTCATCAATACAATCAAAAGTTTTCTCAAAACAATTTAACACAACTTAATGTTTTTCTAGCCAATCCATGCCAATCAGTACATCGTAAGATCCTAATGGTAAAACATTCAAATCTACTTTTGTAATCAAATCTTGCATATGAACTTCACAACTAGAAATAAAACTGGTTACTTTTCTCTTTGTTCCAGTGGCTAACTGTACTAACCATGATTTTTCAAAATCATGCTTTCTCATTTTACACAAATCTACCAACTTAGGAGATATATAACTTAGGGTAGAACCAGAATCAATTAATATAGAAATAGGTTTGTCAAGGATATTACCTTCTACCTCGATCATGGAGGGCTGAAAATCCACTTGATGATTGTCCAGTGCTGCGCTAATCTGCGGTATGTTTCGAGCAATTTCTCCCACTGTAGCTACTCCTCGAACTGTATAAATATTTCGATTATCCTTTTTATGAGGACAATCTTGATAGAAATGAACCCCTCCGCAACCCCAACACTGCAAGGGTTCTCTTTTTATTTCTTCACTTTTCTTATTAAAAGTAGTATCGTTATACTCAACAGTTCTCATAGGTTGTTTATATTATGTTCCTAGTGTTGGTTGTTTGTCCTTAAAGGTACTTTTATGGAAACTTTTATGTTTATTATTAAAAGGTTTGAACTCTCTTTCTTAAAACCATTCCCATCTTTTCTCTTGAAATTATAGGGATTTTCACTTTTACTCTTGGATTGGTCATACATTAATTTGGCCTTCCTCATTGCTTCATACAAAGTTTTCGGTTCATCAAACTCCAGTTTGTCTTTATAAAAGTTAGGCAAGCAACCTAGAAACCTTTGCATATTTGTTTTTTCTTCGTTTAAATAAGGAACATATCTTAATAGGGATAAGAATTTAGTACAAAAGTCATGCATGGACATGGATCCTAGTCTTAGCTCATAAAACTCCTTAGCTTTCCCTTCGTAGTAATATTCCGAGAGGTATTCTTTTTTCAATTCCTTTTTAAACCAGTTCCAACTTACTTTCCTAACATTTATTCGTTTTGCTCTTTTTAAGTCTTGCCACCAAATCTCAGCCTTTCCGATGAGATTGAAGATGGCCATTTTGCCCTTCATGGAGTTGGAGTAATTGTACATAGTGAAGTACTTCTTCATTTCGAAGAGCCAAGCCTCAACTTCTTCTCCATTTTTGACTTCGCCGTCAAAGGTAGGAGGCTTTAATTTTTTGAATTCTCCTATTAGCTCATCTTTATATTTTCTTTTCTTCTTATGTCTACCCTCAGAACTGTCACTAGAATACTCTGATTCACTAGATAAATGGCTTCCGTCTGAGTAAGGACAGTCAAAGGAGGAGTTTTCTTGTCTACGTTTCTTTTTTTTCTTTTCATTAGTTATCTCATGCAGTTTAAAAAGTAGGGCTTCATTTAAGTCTTCTTGGGTTTTCAGTACCCTTTCATGTTCAGCCTTAAAGTTCATAATTTCTTCTTGTAAGTCCCTCACTATTTGTAGAATTTCAAAATTAACAAAGTTGTTATTAGGGGGATCCTCATTATCAAGTTCAACTTGTGCAGGTGGGGTAGGGGATCGTCTTTCGGCCATATCTTCCTGCAGATTTTACTAAGACAGTTTTCTGCTATGCAAGTAATAAGAACAAAGATTTACACATTTGCTAGTGTTCGGGAGAGAGAAAAAAAAAGTATATGGACACCATAGGGCCAAGTGTAGTAACTTGGGCTTTGATACCACAATGTAACATGCCCAAAGATCATACCAGTAATATAAAGCATAATCATCATCATCTACATTGATAATAATAATAATATACAAATCCCACACTAGGGTACGTGTTGAATGAAAACTTAGTATCTAACACATTTCCTTTTTACTCAATTTCATAAAACAAATGCACTAAAATTATAAATATGCATTGTAACAAAATCAATACAATTCGTTGCATGAAATATATATATATATATATATAACCATCCTAAAGAAATGCATAAATCATGTAAAATGTAATTATTCCAAACTTTCTACACTATAATGCAATAACCACATTTTCTCATATAATTCACCTTATATAATTGTAACAACCCCACAAAATGATACTTTTTACTATTAGTCATAAACAAATCTTTAACGTATATAGCACATATAAATTTATCTTCCCATATGTATACAACCCATCTATATATATATTGTAACCATATATAGAAGCTACAATTTCATTTAAAAATAAAACGTCAGGGCAATTAATTTATTTTGACATAGCAAAAATGACAGCTATAACTCTGGCAAATTTGTAACGACCTCGATTTTCAGCTTCATGAACAAAAGTACATTCACTTTATAAGTATGATTGTATTTACCTTCTAAATACTAATCTAACTTAAGGGCATATTATGTCCAATCATATTTTCAAATAAACTTCCATGCATAGCACTTGTAATCACTAAACATATATTTTGAATTTCAATATTGGCTTTTGTGTTATATATATATATATTTAATGTAATTCTAACATTGGTAATAAAATATTAGTACTACACTTTAGCATGAAGTTCACTTAAAAAAGAAAATAAAAGAACATCTATAAATTACATCCTTCAAAAGCATTTCCATGTAATACTTCCATATAACCCACCCAAAATACACAAGTACTCTTGAAATTATTCTCATAAATGTTTACTAACAAGGAAAGCGTATTAGTAAATCTTTATGAACATGCAATTTACGATACCTATGTAAAAAGATGATACTATTATCTAAACCCTTTTTATATGAACACATACATATAGTCTTTTAAAACATTCTTCCCTGATTTAATTGAAACAAATTCTCAATACTTATTATGGATGGTAAAATGTACATAGGGAGTGGAATCTTTTTCATTGAACACGTTACTACAGTTGTGAGCAATGAAATCATATATGAAATATGAAATTCGAGCAACATAAGTTCGATGGATCAAGCAACGATATTGCAAGCAGAGGTTTTGACTCGATGGTGAAATGTATTTCTACAATCTGATTGCGAATAATAATTATGGTCAATCGTATACCTACAGCAAGGGACAACAATGAAATCAATATGCAGTTATTTTGATTCAAAACGTATGCCACGCGGTACAGAAAATGGTATGCAGACTGAGATGGGGTATGAGTTTTTTTTAAGTGTTATAAAATAGAATCTAATAGATCCATAACCAATTTGGAAAACAACATAGAGCCAGGTTAAAATAGATCGAATCTATGGATATAGTTTTATATAAATCATCATAAAACGTTTCGGGTAATCAACGCGGAATTAGATTTGGACAGAGTTTGAAAACGTTTGGGGAAACATCAACGCAAACAAATGGAAATGTTGCAGAAATTTGATCACACCTCAACGCATCTAAAGAGGAAACGATGCAACATTCTAGATTTGTAATTAAAAACGCAAATAGGGGTTACACTTGCAGAAATCAGGATCTAGATGTGATCATAATGAAAACAATGAATGACTCCCCAATCCACGATGACAGAAATGAAGACAGGGGTTACACTTGCATAAATCGCGATCTATATGTGATTATAATGTGAAGAATGAATGCTTAACCACAAAAATTCAATAGAACAAACAAATTTTGATTTCCGAAATCAACTATACTAGAGTTTTGAATTTGGTTACACATGGGACAATAGTATACCTTGCAGCACAGAAAACGTATGCAGACATTAGATCTGAAAGTTAATATCAACAAATCTGGAAAAGGAATTGTATGCAGGAAATCGTATGAAGACTTAGACTAGTTGTAGATCTATCAACGTTTTTGGAAAACATCAAAGCGGGCTTGGATTATCTTATATGAATTTAAAGTATTTACAGAACAAACAAAATATATTTGTGAAATCAACCCAGGCTCAGATTAGTCACAGATCTATAAACGTTCTAGGAAACCATCAACGCATGCTTTGATTATCAGATCTGATTTGAAAGTATTTACATATACTATAGATCCCCAAAAATAACAACACATACCAGAATTACACGCATACCAGATATTGGATTACAACATATCTTACCAATGTAAGCATGGAAATCATATCCATGGGTTTAAGATTGATTGTAAACATCAAATGTATTTTCTATGGATCAAAATCATAGATAGTAAAATGCACATAGGGATTGGATCTGGAATTTATAAATTAAAACAATACTCTGCGCAATTTAGTTTGTAGAACTTAAGCTCAACAATCATTTTTCCCATGCACAACACGGTGTCCTGTGCTATTCCAGTGCACTCATATAAATAGCTTTTCCTAGGTCTTATGCCATCCCAATCAAATCTCCAATCAGATCCCTAAATCCCTATGATTTAGGTTCTTTTCTGGTTGTTGAGCTTTGGATTGGATTTGATTGGTATCAATCACTCTTAGTTTGCTTACACATGTTCATTGGTGCCATGGTTGGTGTCCCCTCATGTAGTTGAGTTCTCCAAGTGTTATTTTATTTATTAATAAATAAATAAAAATGTTTGTTTGTGCAAATGTCATTTCAGTCTTTGAGTTTCATAACTCATTACAATAAAAAAATAATAATTTTCAAAACATGAAAAAATAAAATAAAAGTAATGTCATGGGGGCATTACACTATTCCAAGAAAATTGTCTCCATGTAATGCTTGTATTTTAGGCAAGCATTGTAAGCAACTTTTTTATAAGTCTTCTTCCAGAGCCTCCAGGAAGTTAGGACTTATACATACATATTTATGTGGGCCCATTCCTGTTCCATCTGCCAATGGTAACAAATATTTGCTAACTTTTATTGATGAGTACACCAGGATGGTTTGGGTTTACTTGTTGAAAGAGAAATCTCAAGTTTTTGCATCTTTTAAGAATTTTCATTTATGGATTACAAATGAAACTCAACTTAATATTAGCACTCTTCGATTAGATAATGGCGACGAATACACATCTAATGAATTTGAAAAATACTTACAAGATAATGGTATTAAACATCAAACCACCGTTCCTTATTCACCACAACAAAATGGTGTGGAAGAACGCATGAATAGAACTTTGCTTAATATGGTACGGTCAATAATGTTTTTTCAAAATGTCAAGTTGATATTTTGGGGAGAAGCAGTACTTTGTGCAGTTTATATTTGTAATCGGTTTCCTTCTACTGCCATCAATAATAAGTCTCCTTATGAAATGTGGTATAATCATCTTCCTACTATTCAACACTTTAGAGTTTTTGGTTCTCCTTGCTTTGCCTTGATTCCTACACAAAAATGTAACAAATTGGGTGCCAGGAGTCGCAAATGTCTTTTTTTGGGATATTCTAATACTTCCAGAGCTTACAGATTGTATGATGAGGAGAACAAGAAATTTATGTTTCAAGAGATGTAGTTTTTCTTGAATTTGATAAAGATGCTTCTATTGTTGATCGACAACTCAATCATTTGGATAAATTCCATTCCAAGAAGTTTTATTATGAATGGGATAATGAACTTCCCCATCGTGAAGGGGGGAGACAGATTCTAGATCAGTCTGTGAATTTCCCTTCAATTAATTTTCCTTATATATCAACCCTTGAGAACGAAGGAAAATTAGATGATAATAATGATTCTGTAGAAGGAAAAATAATTGATAATAATGCAGAATCAGAAATTGAAGAAATTATTTAGCCATCATAAATTGAAGAAATTATTCAGCCATCAAAAATCGCACCATCAGAAATTGAAGAAACCATTCAGCCATCACCACAACAATCTGTTCGTAGATCAACACGAACAAAGACAATTCCGAAAAGGTTTGATGAATTTCATTTAAAATTTTGTATTGCTGTTAATGAGCCTGCTACTATTGAGGAAGCTGCTAGTTGTAATGAGTGGAAAGAAGCATGGCGAAAGAATATGATGCTCTTATTAAAAATGGCACTTGGAGGTTGGTGGACCCTCCTATTGGCATCAAACCAATTGGCTCTAAGTGGGTTTATAAAACTAAATATAAGGCTGATGGCTCACTTAACAAGTACAAGAAAAGACTTCTAGCTAGGGGTATGCTAAAAAAGAAGGTATTGATTACACAAAGACATTTGCTCCTACTGCAAAATGGGGCACTATTAGAACTTTGTTTTCTCTTGTTGCTCAAAATGGATGGAAAATACATCATATGGATGTAAAAACTGCTTTCTTAAATGGTGATCTAAAAGAAGATGTTTATATGTTTCATCCGGAACGTTTTTTTGTTAAAGGAAAAGAACAGAAGGTATGTAAATTGGTGAAGTCTTTATATGGTTTGAAACAGGCACATCGAGCATGGTATGAGAAGTTAACTGAGCATCTTCTCAAATTAAATTATAAGCATTTCAATCTAGATGATGCAACTTTATTTGTTAAGAAAGTTGGGCGATCAATTGTATATTTAGTTGTCTATGTTGATGATTTGCTTATCACATGGAATAATGATGACTATGTAGTCTTTATTAAAAAGGAGTTACAAAAGGTTTTTGACATGACAGATTTGGGCTTACTTCATTATTATTTATGTGTTGAAGTAGATCAAAAACCAAAGTACATCTTCATCTCATAGAAGAAGTATATTGGAGATCTATTGAGTAAATTCGGGATGCTGGATTGTAATTCAGTTTCAACTTCAATGGAGCAGAATCAAAAGTTGGTTTCCCATGAAGGCAATACATTTGAAGATCCAACAAAGTACAGACAACTTGTTGGAAGCTTGATTTACCTTACTAATACTCGTCCTGACATCTCTTTTGCTGTTGGAATACTTTCCAGGTTTATGCATCAACCCTGTGAAGTTCATTGGATGACAGCAAAACGAGTGCTCAAATATTTAAAAGGTACTCAGTCGTTTGGCATCAAATGCTCTAAAGTTTCAGACTTCCGTCTTACTGGTTATTCAGATTCAGATTTTGATGGAGATAAAGAGCATGGGATTTATACTTTAGGTTATTTGATGAATCTTGGATTAGAAGCCATCACATGGAGGTTACGAAAGAAATCTGTTCCTGCTGACTCCACAACTGAAGCTGAATACATTGCAGCAGCTCAAGCTACAAAAGAAATCGTTTGGCTTCGGAATATTCTTGAAGATTTTTAGGAGAAACATAAGACTTCAATGCCTCTCCTTGCTGACAATACTTCTGCAATTCAATTAACCAAGAATCCTAAATTCCATGATCGAACAAACATATCAACACCAAATATCATTTGATTCGACATCATGTTGAAGCTAAAACTATTCATTTGACTCATTGTTCTACTTCAAAACAAATTGCCGATATATTTACTAAAGCATTGGGACGTGAAAAGTTTGAAAAGTTTAGAATGTTTTTTTTAAACATAGAAACGATTATATTAATTAACAGTGGTTTAACCACTGGAAGAGCCACAAAAATCAATGCCTACGAAGTTTCGACAACAACAAAGAGTCCTAATACAGAGGCGCCCTTGAGAGAGCGACAAAATCAACCCAAGAGAGGGCGAAAACAGACTATTTTACGATACTTCAGAAGACAGTATTACTAACAGAGAAATATATAAACTGACATAGTAAGACATAAGCGGGCAGAGAATACATGATTCCAAACTCGACTAGCGAACAGAGACTATGGGCGCCCGCATTTTGATCCTTCAGAATGAATAGAAGGTCCAGTACTTCCTTGCAGTTCCAATCTAGCCACCTTCAACTCCAACCTCTCCACCTTGATTTCCAGCTCTGCCAAGAACCTGATAAAAACCTGCTCAGTCTTTGAAATCTTGAGTTCAAACTCTTTTCTGAGATGAATTAAGTCCTGGTCCATGTTCTCCAGTCTACGACCACCTTCAGAATCCACGCATTGAACCAGCCGGTCCAGTTTCTTCATTTTCTTCTTGAGTGTCCGCAACTCCACGTCCAAATTCATGTTCGGGGAGGACGCATAGGATTCAACGGAGGAATCCATGGAGACAACAAACAACAACCATTTTCTAGAGCCAGCATGAGCATAAGCCTCACAAATTAACTAGCGGTGGGAAAATAACAGCCATCCGCTACCTTTAAAAGAACCAGAGACGATACTCAATATCATGCAGACAGATGCGATGGCACAGTGCAATCTCCTGAAATTAATGGCGACGATGGGAAAAATCAGTGCAGGGAGAGGGAAGTGCAGAAAGGACGCCTCCTCCCTTTAAACTGCATTAAACCCAAGCATGACGACCCTTTGCTCCTACGGATTGGATCGGGCATCATCAAACCTTCACGTGTCTCCCTTACTTCCACCACATGCCAATGAGTGAAATGAAAACC